>PVKS010001338.1:0-145134 GCA_004027875.1 Aplodontia rufa | reverse complement strand
AACTCACAAGTTTTGGGCAGCATTCTAAATACAAACCATGGTTCTCTGCCTTCACTGTAGCAGCGGTTCCCAAACTTGGCTGTACATCAAGATGACTTATGAGCTTTTTGAAATCCTGGTGCTCAGGTCACACCCGTGCACTTAAATTAGACTCCTGAGCATTGTGGTTTAATTTGGAGGGTCTAAATGTTCCCTGGGAGAAGTTGCTTTCCCTGAGAAGCTAGCTCTTCCAATCTCTCAAGATCCTGCTGTGCTGTGGCCCATGCCTTCGCAAGGTGACTACAGTGAATATATGTATGAATGGGTCAGCATACCAACGAGTGAATGAATTTAGAGAGAAAGGAGGAAGTCAGAGGAGAAGGAAGAGGAAGTTGAGAAGGAAAGGAAGAGGCCAGAGATGTCCAGTCCTCGATTGAAGATAGCTGTTTTCAACAGCCCTGTAGCAAATTCTCATGGAGCTGGTGGCTTACCCTGACACCCATTTGTTACTTCATAGTTTCTGAGGGTCAGAGGCCTAGGCACAGCCCAGTCGGGCCCTCTGCTCAGGGTGTCAGGGGCATAGTCCACATTCTGGCTGGGCTAAGGGCCCACCTGCAGCTCAGAGTTCTCTCCAAGCTCATCTGGGTTGTTGGCAGGATTTAGTTCCCTGTGGTTGAAGGACTGAGGTCCCTGTTTTCCTGTTGGCGGTTGACCAGGGTCTCATCTCAGCTCCTGGAATCCTCTTCTAGGCCACACCGGTGTTCCATTCACAACATCACTGTTATTCCCTTTTAAAATTATTTTGTGTACTTGGGCTGTTTACTTCTAAGTCTTAGACACTTCACTCTCTTTTAAAGCCTCACCTGATTGGGTCAGGCCCTAGAATAATCCTCCTTTTGATCAAGTCAAAGCCAACTGATTCAGAACCTTTGGCCACACACTGCACCATGCGAACGCTCTCCTAGCACATGCACATGTCCCCGCCACACTCCAGGCAGGGATCGCACGGGATGTGCATGCGGGGGTCAGGAATGTTGGGGCCACATTTAGCTAGCAGAACCACCACTGCGAGGAGCGAGCAGGAAAAGGCTTGGCTGTGGTTCTGTGCCACACCTTCTCTGTCCAGGCCCCTTGAACAAGGAGATGCTCCTCTGGTGACCTGATCGTCCAGCTCGCAGGCCTTTCTGGGGCAAGCTGTGTTCCTTGCCCACGTGCCCCCCTGCATGGAGCCCTTTTATCCTCGTTTATTTTCAGCCCTGAGGCTGAGCTCAGAGGCAGCATCTGGTTGTGATTTCAAAACGGAGCTGTGGCAGAGCTGGGTGGAGAGGCACAGGAGTCAACACACACTCGTCCCCAAGGTCGCTCAGCAGCAGTGGAGCTCCTGTTCCTCCTGCCCACACAGCCTGCTCCCAGCATCCTCTGTCCTCAACGCACAGCGTCCATTCACCTGGGCCTCTTCTGGGTCCTGCGGTTACTGGGTCTACAGCTAGGTCACAGCCATTGAGCCCTCCCAGGCTCCAGAGCCACTTAAAAATTCTACATCCATTCAGGGAAAATAGAAACTAAGAAGAATGTGCCATGTCAGGTACTGAGCTCCCTTTTTAGCTTTCTCTTGTGGCGAGTGAACAGCCCGCCTACAACTCCCTGGACTCAACATTCCACTCCTGGAGACTCAAGTGACTAGCTCGTCACCAGAGACGCTGCACCATCCCATACCATCCTGCTGAAAGGAGTGAGTCATCCCCAACCCCAGGTGAGAAGGCAGCCTTTGAGCTCCAAGAGGACTACTGCTCTCACTTGGCTCAAGTCCCAGGAAGAATGAGGCTTCGTGCAACAGGAATTTACATCATGGGTTGAGGGGAGCCAGAGCAGCACACGATGGCATACGTGATGTGGAAACACTCCAGGAGAGACCAGCAGCCCACGTAGGACGACCGTGACTGCAGGTGTTATATCTTTGGTAACTGGTGCTGCTTGTCAAACCAGTTCAACGTAGGTCTAAAACTATGTCCACAGCAGTTGCGACTTCCATGAGAAGCCAAACTATACACAGGCAGGCAGAGAAACTCAGAAATCTCAATAATTAATACACATGTCTATGCGCAATTCTATCCACAGCATGGGGGTATTGCAGAGGAGACATGAGATCCGGGGATGGCTGAAGCGGGGACATCCTGGACAAGGATCGACCTAAACTTACCTTGTCAATGTCCATGTATGCAGAATATGTACCAACGATTCCCTCCAATATGTAAGACTACGCCGAGTAAATAAAAAAAAAAAAAATATGGCCACAGTAGCTCCAAAGGAGATTGACTGGATGGAGGCAGGGGAGAGGGAAGTAGGAGTGGGAAGAGAAGATAGGGTCCTTCTTGCAAAGAGAAACCACAAGGAATTACAGTTTCTTCACCCTAACCCTACAGCTAAATTACCCTACAACTAAAGGACTCGGAGGGCACGGGAGCAGCACACTGAAGCAAGCAAGCATCCTGTGGCCGGAACAGGGCTTCAGTTTGATTAGCAATTACCAGGAGTGATTGGCTTGATTATAGCCCTTTCTCCGTGGAACAACCCAGTCCCAAGGAGAACCCACAGAGCACAGGACACCCACGTGGCAGGCATGCCATGCCCACTGAACCTGAGCCAAGGAGATGCAGGGACCCTAGAAAGGAAGTAAATAGGAGTGAACAGAGGCAGCAAATACAAGACTCCCCAGGTAGTAAGCTCAGGCAGTGGGGCAGAGGGAACAAAGGCAGTGGGTGGGACCGGGAGCCAGGTGAGCCCCGCAGCCCTGAGCAGACAGCCATGCTTTACAATCCCAATCTTAACAAGTGCAGCCCTTGGAGCTGTACTGGGCCCATATTAAGCATTCAAAATTTTCAGTTATTGTTATTGTAATAGTTATTATTACCTGTAAGGCATGCTTTTCCTCTGCTTTTTTAATTGGAGGGGAGGACAGTGCCACTTCCAATTTCTACTGCAAAGAAATATTTTTCTTCCTCTTCTGTATGCATTTGGAGAGGAAAAACCATTGACAAAAACAAGACAGGGGTTGGGGAAGAAGAGCTTGTCTGATGTGTGGAAGGCCCTGGGTTCCATCCCCAGCACTGCCAAGAACTCAACTTGCTGTGGGAGGGTGCCCACCCAGTGACAGCCCTCTGGAAGCCAGAGCCTGAGGCATGCACCTCATGGCACAGTGACCGGCTTAGACTTTGCTTCTGGTTAAGGTCTCCTCTGTTGCTTTCCTTTTTAATCATGATCAAATGACCTTGTTACTTAAAGTGTGGCTTTGTGAATGTGGGCAACAGAAGGCTGGGCGGAGGGAGTTCGTGCTGTCATCAGGTGGAACCTACAAGTAGGTGAATATGCACCTACCACTGATAGATGATGATTCTAATGGTTATGGTGCTGCACGGGAACTGGCCACACCAGATAAGCATTTCACTTACCTGTGCACTCAGTGTGGCTTCTATACGGTCTGGTTTGAATCCCCTCTTCCTGCAGGCTCCCCAGCTGCCACATCTCTAGGCTGCTTAGCTTCAAACTAGGGCAGGAAGCTTCCCTGCCTGCACTAGGAAGGAAAAGATTAGAAGTAGGATTGAGAAGCAAGCATAAGTTAGGGTAATATGAGCTGTGGAACAAACCCCAACAGAAGCCTCTGCGCTGTCGTAACAGCTCAGGATGGGAGGTCCTAGCCACCAGGCAGTCTCCCCTCTGAGATGGTCCAGGGTCTGAGGTTCCTTCCTCCATCTTTATCTCCACCATCCCAGCTGACAGATGGAGAAGAAACGAGGGAAGACTCCTGCATACCTTCCTCGGCCTGGGAGCCCTGCACATTACCCAGGCTTGTATCCCATCCACAAGAAGTTGCCTTGGATACCAGGAGGCTGGAGAAATGGCGACATATACCTTAAGCATGGTGCACAAGTTTTCGGTGGGTAATTAGCCTCTTCTGTTACAAGGCATTTTGCAAGACCCAAGCAGGACATGTTGGGTACAAGAACTAGTGATTATTATCTAACACAGGCTCTGAAGGATCCGAGGGACCTGCTGATGATACTGATGAGGGCCTGCAGCACAGAATTTGTGTGAGCCCTGGGGAGTCCCCGAAGCTTGTTTTCTTGCTGGGAGTGGAAACCAATTCTGCAAGGATAGCACTACACATCAACAGCAGCAGCCACCCCAGGCATCTGGAGCCAGGCTCCCGACCTCCGCAATCACTGCTCAAGGCACAGCCTAGTTACGCAGACCCTGGTTCACCCACCAGATGCAACTGGAAGCCATTGTTGTTTCCCAGCTAACTGGACACCCTGCCACGCTCCAGGAAAATATCAGATTGTCTGAACTAGTTAATTCAAAATCCATACTTTGTGGTCCCTTGCCTTTCAAATTAATGGCATTCTCTGTAATTGATGGTAAGAGAGGGAAATGGGCAGAGAGAAGAGCCCGCGATCCCTGGACGTTATGCCTTGTGATCCCACAAGCTGAAACCTAGGGGAAGAAGAGGACAGAGAAAAGGAGGGGCCATAAAAGTATGTGTTCCAGAAAATTAGATTTTAAGCACTACCTTTTTGTCTCTCTATGAAATACTCTTAAAAGGAGCCAAGGAGGAAAAGAACAATACCTAAGAATTGGTGCAATTAGTATCACAGTCAAGAAATTCAGAGAAGGGTGGGTGTTGTCACCTCAGGGTCTGCATCTTCCTTCCAAAGCCCTCAGCCTGGGCAAGCAAGACCTGGAGTCCAGGAGAGGCAGCAGAGGGCTGAATAAAAAGAGACCGTTATTTAACGCTTCCGTGCCTCAGTTTCCTTATCCGTTAAGGTTGACAGTACCTACCTCACAGGGCTCAGAAGGATCAAATGTGTTAGCATTTGTGAAATATTCAGAGTGAAATCTAGAACATAGCTCTATACAGATGCTACGAAATGTTTAAAAGATTAGAATGAAGCACTTCTGTGCCCCTTTAACACCTAGGAGACTTTAGGTAGTTCATTGAAACTCCTAGCCTCAGTTTCTTGTTAGTGAAATGAGGATCATTTTCCAGCCTCACAGGCAATCTCACAGGTGGTGGATGATCCGAGACTGTGAATGTGGATGTGTCCTGCCTGATACCTGGCACAGAATCAGCAGTTAATCAATGCTAAGCGCTACCCTGAGCCGAATGCTTTAAGAACTCCCAGCTCCCAGCAAGACAGCAAATGAGAGACTTCAGTAAACAGTGCCAGGAAAGCTCCTGCGCATGACAGCCCCAAGTCACCAAGAATCGCGTGTGCCAGCCAGCACTTTAATTCTTACTTATTTCACAGAGTAAGGAGCCCTGTGGGTGCTGAGCTCCCACCCAGGTTATTAGGGAGACGTATGTAGCACATCAACACAGATTGGCAGGGTGGGGAACCAAGAAGGAGTTGGGGAATACCTGGTGAAAGGTATTTAAATCAGTAAGAGGAATTTGGCTCCAGCAGCCCTCAGTAGAATGTATACCAGAGAGTTAAAATAGCACAGAGACACAGATACAAGTTTTGAGAATCTGTGAGAATCAGGTACTCAAAATACAAGAGCAGTAAGCCTTTCTATTTTAATAACAGGAAAATATGCAAGAACATCAATTTCTTTATATAGAAAAACAATGCAGACTTTCTAACATTGATTCCAAAATGCCTTGAAGAGAAGATGTTAACATCTTCCGGCAGGATGTTTTAAGACTCTCCCCCACTTACAATCCAGCGTCTGTATGTGGCTCAGTGATAGGACGTGGGGAAGGGACAGAGTGTACTATTCAGAGCCTGAATTCTTCTCTTCTTCCTGAGTGAGTTCAAAAAAGATAGGGATTGTGAGGATTGGTGGTAATGCCTACCTAAGGTCCCCCATGCAGGTCAGGGCTCATCATGGGCATAGAAGGCACCTCTTATACCTGAGTCTAGCTGGCCAAGGTGCAATGAGTGTGGAATGTGTGGTGGGAGGTGGCTGCTGGGTGGACTGTTCCTGAGCTTGGTCCCATCAAGTCCAGATAGAAAGGCAGAAGGAACACTTGGTCAAGGCCTTGTGGATGTTGGGTATCCTGCATGGGTACTAGTGAGCATTATAGAAGGGAAATTCATAATGAGGAGGGGACTGTTGGGAAACATTCTCATTTGGGCCCTCAGTGATATTTTGTTCTCCCAATAAGTATCAGTTCCCAATGGCAGAGGTCATCTTTTACATTTTGCAATTGTGGGTCCTAAAAGAACCTTTCTTCCTTTCCTTTCCTTCCTTCCTTCCTTCCTTCCTTAAATAGTCACTAAATCCTTGCTATGAGCCTGGGCACCAGCAGCCACAGGATCATTGCCCTCAAGGGGCTTGGAAATCTCTTCAACATCACCTATTCTGGGAGGTGCTGCCATTCCCTGCTGGGAGCCCAGAGCTCTTTGTACCAACTAGCACTACACATGATGTATCCGTCTCTCTTCTGCTCTGAACTGTGAATTCTCAAGACAACTCATCTCTTCATCCTTTCCTGGCCCAGTGTGTATTCCTCCGCAGGAATTCCATAAATGGGAGATAAGTGATCTAGGGAATGCCAAGGTGAGGAGGCAAAGAATGAAGGCAAGGACCTGTGCCTGTGAGAATGATTGAAGGCAAGAAGTCTCGTGCCTGTGGGAAAGAATGAACGTATGTAGCGGTGTCTATGGGAGTGAATGAATGTATGTAGCCGTGCCTGTGGGAAAGAATGAAGGTGAGTAGCCATGCCTGCAGGAATGAATGAATGTACGTAGCCGTGCCTGCAGGAATGAATGAAGGCTAGTAGACACTTCTGTGGAAATGAATGCCTCACACACATGCCTATGACATTGTGTAAGCTAATAATAATAGAGGTCTTAAATCCATTAAAGGGTCTCAGTCGAGCACCATTTTTTACCTGTTTTCAGCTCCCCTGAAGTAAAGGGATTTAGATACACCATAGGGAAGACCCTCCTTATGCCAAAATATTTTAGACTCTGAGAGCAGTGTGTGGTACTCCCTTCCTCCAACAGTCTATCCTTGGGAAAGAGCCTAGATTTTCCTTTTGTCTGGTAACACTGAGGCATTGTCCAGACCCCATGAGGGTGCCTATGTTATTATGGCCAGAGTGGAATGGCTCCATGGCATGGCACTCTTAACAACAGAGAGCAAATGGATCTCCTGTGAGTGTTCAAGGAGCCACAGGACTCTTTAGCATTCAGCACGTAGCCAGACATAAAAACACAAAAGTGATAAACAGCGGCCAGGAGCCCAGCATCAGGTGCCAGCATGTTCTACAGGTCTGCTCTGGCCACCTGCCGCGGCCACTGCCCTGCACAAACACATTCTCCCGAGGCAGACTGGTGCACTCTCTGGCCGGAAAACTCCACTATGTGTCACCCCCAAAGCAAATAGAAAATCAATGCTTCCTTCTCATGGCCGACCTTTCCTGACCACTCTGCCACCGCAGAGCTACATCGTCACCGTCGGACTCTGCCCAGGATCCGGTGCCAGGACTATGAATCAGCTCCCGCCTCCGATTAACATTCAGACAGAGGCCTTGGTGATGAATATTTTAATATCATGTTGACTGTTTACCCACATGAAGGAAAGAACTTACATCTGCCAGTGCCACCTGTGCCTGTAGAACTGCTGCCCAAACACCCGTGTCCCCAGGGAGCCCAGCTGTGGGGAGGACAGGAGGCTGGCAGGAGGCAGGGCAGGCTGGGCGGAGGGGGGGAAGGGAGGAGCCAGGCAGGGTGGCAGTGGTCATAGTTGCAAGGAACTAGGGAGAGGGAGGCCCACACAGAGACATGGGAAGGGGCACGAGACAGAATTAGAAAGGAGAAGGAAAAAACAGGGAGGTCAACTGATAACACAGGAAAACAGGCCTGGAGGCCAAACGTGCAGGAGAGAGGTTGTAGAAACCACTGGGAGTAGAGCGGACCTCCTTGGTGGGTGTTGAGTGGAGGAAGAGAACAGCGTGTCTCACTCAAGCACACGGAGCCTTTCTGAGCAGTGGGCGTCTCGTTCAAGTTGGTGCAGCTTTTTGTGGCCGTGCAACCATATGGAATCTCTGGAAGACAGCTAATGCTCTCATCCCGTTGCCCGGACACCGGCTGTCACCCAGTCATAGCACCTGCAGCAATAAGGGAGGGGACGGACCTGGACTCCCACAGGGGGGTGGGAAGGGTCATTCGTAGCCTGAGTTCACAATATCTTTGGTTTGGGAAGGATCCAGAAGGGGCTGTCCTGGCTGGAAAGGGAGCCATTACTTCTTCCGCTGAGGTTGGTTAAGGCCAGAAGATGTCCTCATGGGTGTGTGGGACAGACACAGTTGACCCCTGCAGAGCATCAGGTGGAGAGGCAGCCAGGTCTCTTCCGATGGTTCAAGGCACACAGCCCTCAGCTCTACTGGGCACCCGCCTGTTCTATTAGCAGACAGATGGGGAAGTTTCTCCCTAGGGAGAAGAACCTTCTAAACTGCTTGGAGTTTTTGGTTTACTTTGTCACCTTTATGTGCCCTTTCCCCCTTTCTCTCTTTCTTGGGTTGTACTTTAGATTGGGTTTGGGTGTCACACAGAATGTGGCTTTAGGACACACTTGATATAACATCCCCTTTTCTGGGCATATCTCTAGGTTCCATGGAACCCCAAGCTCCTTGGAGAAATTGCCAAGGGCTTGTAGTGTGTGACCTGGAGAAATGTGCTGTGTCCCTCCTCCCTCACTCTCTTCCCTGTTTGCTCCATGAGGGACCACCCACCCATCTCTTGTTCCTCCTCCCGCCTTGGTTCTCCCAACACCCCAACAACCACACACTACCTGGAATCAGCAAGAGGCCTGATAGTATTAATTACATTTTTGCAGGCCCATATGTAGGAACAGATTTTGTTTTTAAAGATTTATTATGGAAAATTTAGAAGTATATAAAAACAGAGAGAGTTGTCAATGAACCCAGTGTGCCCATTACTCAGTTATAAAAATCACCAACCCTGCATCGCTCTGGTCCTATCCACAGCTTCCACTCCCCATGCACCCCCACACACCCACATAGGATTTTATTGAAGGAATTCTAACTTGTCATTCCATTTCCTCCATAAACGTGCCTGGGCGCAGGTTTCCCTAGAACACTATCCCTCCAAACTCTCTCGGGCCCCTAAACCAACTCATCTCTTGGCACATGCCTGCCTTTGAAGATGGGAGCTCTGAGGCCCTCATTTGTTAGGGATGTACATCCTATCATCTTGCCCAAGCTGTCTGTCTCAAAACACCGTTGCTAGAAATAAGTCAGGGCCAAGCTCATGGAAAGCTCATCTCAGGCCTTGGGCAATTTCTTGTCTTCATTCCCAGAAGAAATCATTCTGTAAGCAAGTCAGCCGATCGGAAAACACACCTGCATGCCAGATGTGTGCAGCTGTATGTGAGCAAATGGCAATCCATCTGCAGAACTGCTTAAACAAGGGAGGCATGCAATCCGATCCTCAATGACTCTTGTAAATGTGGTAGCACGTGCACTATTCAAAAGCAACAGACAGGGCACACTCAGGCCTTCCCCAGAGGAACAACCTGAAAAACAAATGCTCTTTTTTTTTTAACCTCCATAAGTTTGATGAAATTTGTTTGTTCATTGAACAGGAAAACAAAATTGGTTATAGAAATAGTTACTGGGGTCCTGAATTTGGTTCCCTTGTCTGGTTGCCATCAGTGGCCCTCAGTGCACAGTAAGTGACCTTTCTCTCTAAAACTTTTAAAAGTAATTAATGCAACCAACCATTGAGAAGTTTATGGTTTAAAAGTCTGGGTCCGGAAATTTGGAGGTAATTGCATGGCTGCCTGAGCTTTGGTAGAAAGCGCATGATTTAAACTTGGAAGGTTTGGATGCTTCCACTAACTTGTGTGATCCTGAGACAATTACTTCACTGCTCTGGGGCTCTGTTTTCTCATCTGTGAAAATGAATAAATCATCATAGTTCAGTCTCCCTCGCTAGAAAGCAGGTAAGGAAGTCAGGAGGTGAAATGCCAGAGGGACACTGTGAAAGGAAGAGGAAATAAATTAATACTAGAATTTATTATGCTTATAAGAAACCTATGTCATGGGATGAAAGTGTATAGCTCTTTTGGTTAAGTTAGAAAATGTGTGTGAGTGTATGTGAGTGTGTGAGTGTGTGTGTGTGAGTGTGTGTGTGTTTGGCATTTCAATTTTTTGAAAAGCATAAGCCATAATAGGTATATAATTCTTTTTAAAAATACCAGACTCTGAATGGCAAGTGTTATTAAAAACTAAACAGTAAAACACGAAGGACGTTCAGTCCACCATTGCCACTCCACCATCAATGTCTTCAACATAACATAATTAAGAGAATGGCTTGAGTCTCGATGCAGTGAGACCTCAGAGAGGGAGGTTACCTGTTCTTCAGAGGAAGGCTCCATCTCCATGCCCATCCTGGCCCTTCCTGAGCAAATGCCTACATACAGGTCAGCTTGGCCCAGCAAACATGATTTCCACGGGGTTTGGGAAAACTACAGTCTTTGCACAAGCCCTAGAGGTGACTATGGAATCCTTAACTCTTCCCCAGCAGGATTCCAGTTATGACACCAACTAACTTCCCTCTGTGGGCTGGGATAGTCACTTTTTGCATGAGATGGCAGAGTGCCTGGGAACCACATGAGTTAGTCATTCAGAAGTGGACCTGCCCTGTGTGAACTAAGGGATGGGAAGGACATTGAGTTGGAATCCAGGTTTCCTGGGTTCTGTTCCTGCCTCGTCCTGGGTGACATTGGACTGTTAAGTTTTTTGGAGGGGCGGTTAGTGTGCCCGCTTAGTCAGTGGGGATAATCGTATCATCTTCCTCCACTATCACAGTGTTGACAGGATGTCTAAAACACTGTGAAGTTGCCAGCAAATAGGTTAACGAGGTCCTTGGTGAATTCAAGCTCTAGATTTGTGGCATATCACTACTATCCACCCTGAGGTACACTTCACATTCACTTGCAGGTTCAAACCCCATAATTTGAACATCCCTTGTCCTTAGGATTCTTTTTTTTTAATTCAGAAATTTATTTGTTGAGCAATCAAACAAGCTTCTAATGAAATAATATAATGTATATATAAATTCTGAAAGTTAGATTTACCCCCAATTACACACCCTTATCCCTCCCCCACTCCTTCCCAATACATCTCTACAAATGCCTTAGGTTGTAGGACATTACATCTTATCCGGATTTAAAACATGATAATACCCCTCCTTCCTCAATGGCCAGGGTCTAGCTCGAGCCTCCACAGATGAGTGAAGACATTTGACCCTTGGTTCTCTGGGTTATGCTGATTTCACTCAGCATAATTTCTTCCATAGCCATCCATTTACCTTCAAAGGCTGCAATATCATTGTTTCTAATTGCTGAGTAAAACTCCACGGTATATATCTACCAGTTTTTGGATCTGTTCATCCAGTGAGGGGCATCTGGGTTGTTTCCATAATTTAGCTATTGTAAATTGAGCTGCTATGAACATGGGTTTTGCTGTGTCACTGTAGTGTGCTGATTCTAAACCTTATTCCCTTTATGCTAAGCTTTCTAACCTTTGAGAGTTTTTAACCTCAAAGTGTATGTACCCTTCCTTCCTCAGTATTACTCAGATAGTCAACTTTTCATTACTATGACAAAACACCTAAGATGATCATCTTATAAAAAGAAAAGTTTTGTCCCACAGTTACAGAGGTGTCAGACCGTGGTCACTTGGCCTCCATTACCTTTGGACCTGAGGTGAAGCAGAACCTCAGATGGGGAGTGTATGATAGAGGAAGCTGCTCACTTTCTGGTGGCCAGAGAGCAGACAGAGAGAAAAGAAGGGACCAGGGTTCCTAAATCTCCTTCAAGGACACACAAGGATCTGACTTCCTCCTAAAGGTTTTACCATCTTCCAATAGTATGGGGGCTATCAACCCTTCAGCACATGAGCATTTGGGGGAACAGTTCAGCCTCAAACAATAGCTTTCACCCATTTCCCAATCTTGCCCCATCCAACCTTCTGGGGACTAGCAAAAACATCCTCTTCTCATTCCCTGTTCCTCACTTAATATGCCAGCTTTCCATGGTGGCAAGAGGATTCTGAGAATTTCATCTTCTTACTTTTCTTTGAGTGACATGTATATTGGGTCATACCAGAACTTCAGGGGCACTGGGGATCAATAGTCAGTGCTCTGACCCAAGTGACTTTCTTGCAGAGAGGTTTCTGGGAAGAATTTGAAACTGGGCCTTCTAGCAAGTCAGTCAAACTTACCACCAAATTCTGTGCTGGGCCTCTAAGGATCCACTGCCCAGCAATCCTAAATCAATTTCCCAGTCCAGCAGAGAAACTGGGCAGGGTTGTATTGAATCTATTCCCCTCCACTGCTCCTCGCTGCACTCCCAAATCACATCTGGCTTCCAGCCTCTCTTCCAACCAGTATTTAATCCTCAGTGGTGATCCTTTTAAGAAATTTAATTTCATCCTCCACTCTTTCCTCCACATCTAGCTTTGCCCGTAAAAATGTAGTCCTGGGAATTTCTAGATTCTGACATCATCTAAAATAATCTTTGTTCTGCAAAGCACTTGTTCCCACTGCCTAGTCCATCTGTTAAAGCCCAGCCCATCTCCCAATGCCTGGTCCACCTTCCAATGCCTAGTCCATCTTCCAGTGCCTAGTCCATCTCCCAGTGCCTAGTCCTTCTCCCAATGCCTAGTCCATCTCCCAGTGCCTAGTCCATATCCCAGTGCCTAGTCCTTCTCCCAATGCCTAGTCCTTCTCCCAATGCCTAGTCCATCTCCAGTGCCTAGTCCATCTCCTAGTGCCTAGTCCATCTCCTAGTGCCTAGTCCTTCTCCCAATGCCTAGTCCATCTCCCACTGCCAAGCCCATCTCCCAATGCCTAGTCCATCTCCCACTGCCAAGCCCATCTCCCAATGCCTAGTCCATCTCCCTGTGCCTAGTCCATATCCCAGTGCTGAGTCCCTCTGTCAGTGCCTAGTCCGTCGCCCTGTGCCTAGTCCACCTCCCAGTGCTGAGCCCATCTCCCAGTGCCAAGCCTATCTCCCAGGGCCTAGTCCAATTCCCAATGCCCTGCCCAGTGATGCACTGCATTTTTCTAGGTTGTGAGATCTCTCATTTGCTTGCTGCTTCTTATAACAGCCTGAAAGTGCAGCCTTTTAAAAATCAATCTGCCTCTCTGCTTTCTTGGCCCTCACCTCACAGTTTGTACAGAATGGCCGTCTGTGCATCGAGTCTCCTGAAGATATTATTATCTATTATTTTTGGAATCACCCCTAAGCCTGCCAGGAAACTGCTTGATGCTCTCACCTAAGGCCACACAGGCACGCTCACAGCCGGCCACATGCCCTCATGCATGAAGAGCATTAATGGAAGCATAAATGGTAAGCCCAAAACCCCAGACACCATCAGAGATCTGGAGCTAGAAGCCTGAGATTCCATAATGACTAAGGCAGCGATTTAAGCTGGTATTAAAAAGAGGAAGTGCTGACTTTTTTCTTGCTTTGATTTTGCCATGTGCAAAACACAGTGTCCAGGCTTTGCCTGAACCATAAAGCATACAACCTTTGGTGGGAGGTGTGGTCATCATCCCCATTTTTCAGGAGAAATTGAGGCATGAGAGTTTGAGCAAACTGCTCAAGGTCACACCATCAGGAATTAGAGGAGTCTGGGGGAAGCTTCCGGGGTCTGGCTGTAAGGCTCACGTACATACTGGCTGCACTACACTGCTTTCCTAAGAGATCAATTTGAAGTAGCTGAAGCAAAGGCGAGTCTGTAACAGAAGCACCTAGGGTGTCCAGTGGAACTCAGAGTAAGAGATTGGGCCTCTGCAGCAGCTAAAGCCAGGCCCTTGAAGGCCATCAATGTGGTTCATTTTCAACACTCTCCTGGTGGGGCAGGGGCCACTGCTCCAGGTCATGTGCTGGCCCTAAGTATTAGTGGTAGAATTGCAGCCTGATCTTGCCCTCTTTCCCCAGTTCAAATGGGCCTTGGGGAGGGTCTGATTGGCACAGGTGAAAGTCACAGAAAAACATGGCAGCCATGACAGTCGGGTGGAGAGAAAGGGAAGGAGCCATTCCCAGAGGGAAGAAGGCAGGCAGTGTGCAGAGAGAGGGATGTTGGGAAGCTCATCACCGGGTGTGCGTCACAGTGACCCTGAAGAGGTTCAACGATCCGCCAAGACTGGGTTCCTCATTCACGGATGGTGGTGATGGCACAGCCCTCACAGAACCATTGCAAGGGCAAAATAAGAAATTATATGTAAAATGCTTGGCATGGTTCCTGACACATGGTAAATACCCAATAAACGTTAGCTATTACTATTATTAAGTCTGAGCTGTTGTAAGCCCACAGTGCCTGGCTCAATTTTATTCCTTATAAATAAAAATTATTATACTATATCCCTCGGCACAGAAAATTCTCATAGCTAGTTCCTTTTCCATCTTGGAAAGGAGGGGGCGCGGTGCACCCAGAACAACTTGCCCTGGGTTTGTCGTGCCCCAGCAGGTGCAGTGGAAAGAGCTGTAGGGGTCTTTAGGTGTGTCCTTTCTGAGTCCATGACAGTTGTGCATCTAGGAGCAGACCAGAGATTCGAGGGCTCTGAGACTGGGTGTGAGGGCCCTGAGTGCACCCTGCCAATTTCTTCCTCCTGGACAGGGACCTGTGTCCTCTTGGGGTTATTGCTCAGCCTCTGAAATGCACAAGCCAGGAAGATCTGGAGCCCATGGTGATGGAGCATCTCTGCCACTTACATCTTTGTTCTTAAAGCCATTTATGGCTAGGGGAGCATCCAGGGCTGCCAAGACCTCTCCTGCCTGCTCCCACCCCTCCAGCTCAGTGCATTCGCCAATAGAGAGCAACTGGTTGGCAGGTGGGGGCTGAAGAGGGGAAGCAGACTCTTGGAGCCCTAAATGCCAAATGCATCAGTTTAATTTATTCAGACAGGTTTTCATCTGGGTATTTTCTGTACTATCAAACTCTGTATCCTTCAGTGAAGACATTTGTCTTAGCTGAATAAAATCTCTTAATGGTTTAATAAAAAGCACTTAACTCAGTTTTCCTAGTTTTATGAGTGCCCTGAGGTCCTTTAGGAGAGCAAACATCTTTGCTGGGATCATTGAGAGAAACATAATTATTTTTCTGCCTTCTGATAGATTATTTTCTAAAAGGAACAGTTCCAGATGCCCATCATATGCTCACAAGCTCTCTGAAGCTCCATCAAAGGACAGTGCATCCTCAGCTACGAACCAAGTGGGTCCCTCCTTCCTTCCACCACTGACCTGCACGCCCTTCAAAGGCATTCTTTCTGTCTTTATCCCTTGCTTTGCTGAAATAGCATCAGGGCCATTATCATCACCAATTTGTTCTGTTCTGAAAAAGATGGAGAAAAGGGTCTGGAGGTCACTTAGAACCAAGTGCCAGGAGCAAACAGGCGAGCAGGAAATTAGGTTTGCAGAAATTTCATGAGGACAAAAACAATTGAGGAAGGGAAAGAAGACCAAATGGAAAGAAACAGGGACGAGTTGGAGAGAAAAACCAGGGCTGGTGGGAGGTGCCATGCAAGATGGGGGAGGCAAGCCACCAAAGGAGAGAGTGGAAAGGCAGGGGTGGAATCACCCAGAAGAAAAGCGAGGTGAAAGGAGGAGCCAGCACACAGCAGCGCATTAGTGGGAGACACACAGTGGACCTCACAGAAAGGAAGAGACCAAAGCAGGAGGGAGGGAGTAGAAAGGATGTGCGGGGTGGGCCGAGGACTGGTAACATGTTTAGGGATCGTAGATGGTTGAAATGGGGAGTTTCCTGATTAGAAGGGAGCACTGAGACTGTTTCCACTTTTACCAATAAGTGAATAAAGGCTTGGAGAAGTTAAGAGACCGTTCCTCCTTTTGTGCTTCCATTCGTGTACCTGGACAAATACTTGTTGAACATTGTCAGTGTGCTTGACCGCGACAAACAAGGCCCTCAGCCTCAAGGAGCTCAAGGCCGGTCGGAGAGGCACAGGATGAGAGCTGGGATCCTGCAGAACAGCCCCTGCTGTCATGTGTGTGCAGCGCAGGCAGTGACAGGGACAGGTGGGAATGTTCCAGGCAGCCCAAAGCCAGCTGCCAGCAGCCCAGCAACGTCAGAGGTCCAGTGACCGAGCCCAGACTGCAAGCCCAAGCCCAATCCACTTGTTCCCAGCCTCCCAATCTGGCTGGCCAGGGGGCTAATTTTGTTGCCTTCAAACTCCAATCCCCCAACATCTCTCCGCTGGGTACAGAGGATCAAGTGCAATAGCAGCCTCCTGCCCCATCTGTCACGAAGCCCTTCACCATTCCCTTCAGGGCGGAATCAAACGCTAGCGCCAGCCTCTGCTCCTCTGGCCTCTGTTTCTCAGCCATTCCCCACTCCCCTGTTGTGTGCTGGCTGTCCTGAAACACTTGGGCCATAAATGGACCTTCATTCCTTTACAGGTGAGTCTCCCTTTGCAGGTGTGCTCCCTGTACCCGCCCCACCCGCTCTTACAGTGCCATTGATGCACCTTTGAACTCAGCCCAGCCTGCTCCTCTCCCACTAGCTTCCTGTGTGAGCCCTGCAGATCAGGGGTCCCTTCAGCTGGGCTCCCACCCCAATTCTCTGATACCGGTCATCACATGGGATGTTTCAACCATCTCTTGACTTATCTGCCTCCCCCAGTAGACTACAAGGCCCTCAAAGGCAGGGACAACAGCCTGTTCATTCACCTGTTCACCCCTAGTGCTTGCACAGTTCCCGGCTTAATAAATGCTGGGGGAGCTGATGCGAAATGAGTCCCCAGTGCACTGAGTTGCAGGCAATCCTTAAATCAGGTCCTAGTAATTGGCCAACATCCTTTCCCACTTGTGACAAGACAAAGTTTGATCTGCACAATGGAAAGGCAAGCTTCCCAGGAAGCCTCTCAGGGGAGGGCTCCACCTCCACCAGGGAGGTCTTGGCTCCCCTCCTGTGTTAGGGCATGGCAATGGTGAGTTTGGTTCCTATAATCACTCACGAAGGAAGCAGAGGAATCTTAATTCCTTCGTTTATTGCATTGTTCCCAGCTGGTTAATTTATTCATACTTTCAACTAATAATTGTAAAGCGCCGTGCGAGGTATTCACCTTGGGCTGCGTCTTCTCCTTGCGCATTTACTTCCACCCGCTGGAGGTGCAGAATGGTGCTGTTCTTCGCTGAGTAAACTTTAATCAGCACTTTGCTCATTAGCCTATGGTCGCGTAGAAGCTTATGGTTCGTGCAATTCATTTTATCTTTTTAAATTTAATAAGACACAAGTTGGATGGCTGTTAAGGGTCTCCTGTTGTGCATGCAAAAGCCCAAAACAAACATGGATAAAATTAACTGTGGTTCATTATGTTCAGCAAGAAAAGTTTCATTCCTTCCCGTAGCCATAGTGAGGGCCATAAGGGCCAGATCGGGAAAGAGCCACTTTCTCTGACTTTCTATATCCGTTGACGTAATAAATGTGACCATTAAATAGTAGGTCTGGTTAATTTGGTCATCCTAGAAGCTGATTTAGATCACCATCGTGTGACCTAGCAGACTTCATTCACACATTATTTCATTAAACATACGTGCACTGAGGTGCTGGACCCAGCACCTCGAGAAGAAATATTGCCTAGGGTGAGCGGCCAGGGAGGCAGCGGCACCAGGCTGCTTCCAGCAGCAGTGGCCTCCGCCCATCGGTGGGTTGGCTCTGCTGCAGAGGATTGCCAGCAGAACAGACATTGCCACCATTCCCAACAGGAGGGTGGGATGGTACCCCAGTGCAGATGAGTGTGCTTGTTCCTAGAGAAAAGTTCTGGGTCAGTCTGGATTCCCAGATTCCTGTCTGGTTCCCAGGGTAAAACGTTGAACTGGGAGATTATTGGGAACACTGTGGTGCTCCTAACAAACATGTTCAACCGCAGAGACTTAGCAGCCAGGGGTCAGGTCCCCTCACTCCACCACCGTCCCCTTCCCTGGAGCCACTCACAGGGATAAGCCTGATCTCCCTGTGCTCTGTGAGGATGCTCAGCAGCTCTGCTCTTCCAAAGGCGGGGAAGTGCACAGCCTTCTCTCCAGGCAACAGAGACAGCAACCCCTTGTCCGAGCCTAAAACCCGCGCTGGGTAAGATTTAGTGAGAGAAGGGAATGCGTTGAAATTCACCTCCCACTCTTCTCCCTAAAATCAGTCTTCAGGACAGCAGCATGACCCAGGCTCCAGGCGGCCTTCAACCTCTGCACTAGCACAGCGGCAGAGGTGTCAACAGCGGCCTCTACCGTCAAGACGTAGTATCACCAGGCATTGGAACCACCCTGAGACGTTTTCCTCTTCATTCCTTCATTTACTCACTCATTCCTTCAGCCAGCAATATTTCAACAAGTAGTTGTTAACTAACTCTATGGAAGGCAGAGCCTGTGCGATTCAAAGGGTGTGAGGAGGATCACCACTCTCTCCTGTTGCTAACCCCACCTTCCCCTCTCACTGGTCTAAGCACACTGCCCATAGTTTGCAAATTTCTCTGTCCTTGTGTTAAAGCATGGTAGTCCAAACAAGTGAACAAATTACTGATCGGTAGCCCTTAACGCTGCAGCAGAAATTAATTTACTTTGTCCAAAAGAAGCATCCTTAGGGTAAATAAATACAGAACAGTGTGAGTTTGGATTAATGACAGCGTAAGAAGTGGTCTAGGGTGCTCCAACATGAAGTAATGCAATGAAACTCAAAGAGCTGAAAGACTTTAGTGCATTAAGCACCTGGAGAAGGGAGATCAACAGGGGCTTGGGAGTTAGGTTCTGAGTTCAAATTAAGCCTTTCTCATTTCCCAGCATTTGATTCCAGGTGAGCTTTTCTATTGTTTGTTTGTTTTAATTAGCTTGTAATACTTGTGCATGCCATGGAGTACAATTCATGGAAATATATATATATATATATATATATATATATATATATATATATATACATTTGCTATTATACACACAAAGGAAAACTGATCAAATCAGGGCAATCAGTATTTCCAACTCCTTATCATTTCTTTACATGCGGAGCCCTCGAACTGCTCTCTTCAGGAAATGCTAATGGATTGCTATGAACCACTGGGTGAGCTTCTTAACCTCCCTTCTAGGGCCGGCACATAGAGCTGCAGGAATCCGCAGTGCTAGGCACAGCCGTCTTCAGGGCTGTTCACACGCTGGGCTGCATCTAGCCGTTTCCCTTGCTCAACATACTGGGCTGTGCCACCATCCCAGCCTATGGGGAGCTTCTTCAATGATGCAGGCTTCAGGGTGCATCCAAACCTCTGACTATGCAACCGGAGAAGGAGCCAAGGATCGGTCCAGAGGCCTGTAGGAATCCAGCGGCCATTGTCAGTTCCAGGGTTGCTCTGAGGAGGCCAAGGGCAAGGCTCCAAAGACCCTCCTTCAGAGCTTAGTGCACAGGGGCAGATGAGTCCCTGTGGCCAAGCCTGCCAGTGCTCCCTCTGTTCCTTCTACTTGTCTAGCTTCATTACAGAGCTTATTCCTTCCGAGGAACAAGGAGTTACTTAGTATTTGTTGAAAATTTCACTAGAATCCTATTCCTGGAGATCTGAGATATATTTGTCAATGGTTGTGCATCTTCCAAAATTAGCATGCTTGGCTCAGCAGTGACTGGAAAATTCAGCTTCCCAAAGCAGCTAGGAGGATTTCAAAGGACTCTACCACCCACAAAGCATATCAGAAGATGTCTTAGTCTGTTTTGTGTTTCTATATCAAAATACCTGAAACTGGCATTTTATAAAGAAAGGAGGTTAATTTGGTGCATGGAACTTTGGGGGACACATTCAAACCATATCCAGACCACAGTAGAAAGTGACGGTGAGATCTTTAGCTCTCTGATTCTTCCTCTGTCCATCAACAAGCTGTTGGTGGCCAGCTGGTGCGGTTACTGTAGCTTGGTGGTGAAGATGGCATGTGGGGTCATCTTAGACACTCTGACTGCTGCATCCATCCAGGAGGCCCACGTGCAGTGGGAGCCAGCAGGCTCCTGGAGAACTTAGTTTAGGGGACTTCTTTCAGATAGTGGGTCATCTGGATTATAATCACAGAGAAGGAAAGGAAGAGGTCTACCCTACCGTCTTAGGACCCCCTCGTGAACAGCCTCATCATTTTAAGATGACAGATGGAAGAAAGACAGGCTCCCCTGGGAATGCTCCTTGTCGATGGGGGACCTACTCAGGAGGGATCTGGTCACCTCTCAAAGCGCAGTCTAGAAGGCAACGGACTGTTCAGAAGTGCATAACTGGACAGAGACCCAAAGCATCAAGGGCTGAAGCGATTTGACCAAGGCCACGTGGGAATCAGTGTGTGGGTTGGACTCCGTTTCTTCTTTCCCTTGCACTTCTTTCATCCATCCAAGCCCTGCCCCACTCCTTTCCCTCTTATTCCTATGTTTTTCATGCTCTCACACTAATGCTGCTCCACGTGTACACGTATTGGAAGCTGGTACACCAGAAAACCGTGCAAGCCTCTAAAGAGAGATGCCCATGAAGAGAAAAATCCAAGAAGACAATTACGTCGAATCCTAAATGGAACTGCTTTATTTTTAGTTCAAAAAATAAACTCCATTCATTCCCTCTCTTGCAGCACATTTAATTTCTCCGTCTCGCTTTGCTATCGCTCATCTCAGGTGAGTTGCATTCCTTGCGCACCTAGCAAGTGATAGCATGCCAGGTGGCAGAGGAAGCCAGGGGGAGATTAAACACTCGCTCTGCAGAAACCCATTGCCACCACCAGGACGATCATCAAGAGGCTGAAGGACTGCAGGAGGGCGGGACGAGCTAGGCGAGATGGTAGGGATGGGGATCTTGTAGACCTTCCCTCCAACCCTGCCCTTGTGCAAGAAGGAAGCTGTGGTGCATGAGTACCCTTCACCTTCTTCTTCCAAATGCTTCCCTCCCCGGGCTGGCCTGCCCAGATTCCCAAGCCAGCAGCCTGTCTGGGTCTTATATTTGTATGATTTCAGTGTGTTGGGCTTGTCTGTTTTCATTAGACAGTGCACTCCACAGGGCTGGGAACCAGGTCCCCACGCGTCGGTGAAGCACTGTGTGCGCCTGGCCCTTTATAAACAATGTGAACAGATAAGAAATTGGCTAATGCCTGAGATAAACAGTTGACACAAAAATCCACATGTAGATGGCATCCTAATGAGAGGCGAAAGCACAACTCTCCACGTGGGGTTATAGCACACAAGCTCTTCAAAAAGATCAATGTTACAACCCAGAAAATTTCATCAGCAAAAATATTCTATGCAGGTTTCCTGAGTCTGTGTGGAACATATGAAAATGGCATATCTCCTTTTACTCCGGAGCTAGAAGAGAAAATGTTATTAGTGGAAATGACATATGTGCGCCTCACTGTGAATAAATATACAGTGTCTATATATATTATATGCATAATAATAACACCTCGAATCTATATGGTGCTTTTCTTCCCAGGAACTAAAAATGATCCATGGCTATTATTATCTCATTTATCCTTGCAGATTTTTTTCACTTATATTTTGCTAGTGTATTACCAAAATATAGAAACATTTAAAAGTCATTCTTTTGGCTCTTCTTTTCCATACAGCTCTATTTTCCATTATATTTTCCTATTATATTCTCCTTAAAATGTAGTTAGGGGAAGGAACTGTAATTCTATTATAGGATCCTGGAATTTATTCATGGGTCTGGATAGCAGATGCCTCTCTGGTGCTATGATGGGTCTCTAAAGACCAATAGTTGTGAGTTGGTTGCTCCTGCCCCCATTCTCAGATTCCAGGGTTCAAATTCCCAATGGGTCTCCATTTAGGAATTGGGTAAAGTGTTTTTATTGCCTTCCAGAAGACAGGTTGGACACAAAGCTATCATTACCTGCTAATTAACGCTTTTGCAAAAATCAGTTAGCAGATAAATTAATCCACTTTCCAGCAAGCCCAGTAGGGGCTGTTGAGTAGAGACTCCTGGGTTATTATGTTGTGTGGGTTTTGGTTGGGAAATGTGGCTTTGAGAGAATCGGGGGGCTTGCAGAATGAAAGTTGTTTCAGACAGCTCTGAAGAACTAACACAAGGAGGGCACTCGTCCAAGGCAGACCTCTGAGGTCCCTAAGTGGCAAGAAGACGCTGGGACAGCGGGAAGGTGCTCAAAAGAGTGAGATGTCAAGACAGGGAAGTGGAGTATGAAGCAACAAACCCCCACAGGGCAGTTCCTCCCCAAAGCCAAACAGAGAACTGGACAGTGTTCCGAGTCACAAGAGGACTTGGCTACATGGCATCAGCTTAGTCCCTTGAGCAGGCTCATAAGTCAGACTTGAACAAGCCCATTTTGAAGATGTGCAAACTGATGCTCAGGAGACTGTGCTTATCCTGAGATCACTCTGCCCTGTGATCACGGCACCCACTAGGCTGCTTCCAGGCTATAGGAGTCACTTGTACAGTCACCAAGGACGCTCACCTGTTCCCAGTGTGGAATCAAGAGGGGACAAAGAAACAGGCTGCCAAGCTCAGGTGTGCCCATGAATTTATGGCCACTGGGCTGATGGACAACTTGACATTCCCTTGATTCTCCCACTAGGGCTGTTTTTGGTCCTCCTGTCTGTCTCTCCTTGACAACCACAGGCATCTTTACACCGATGACCTTAATGTTCCCCTTTTACTGTGGAGATCGCATGCTCCTTAAATATCATTTTTTATAGGACCATTGAAGTTTGAAGGCACAGCCAGATACTCTGTCCCTAGATAATTTCAAATTCTTCCTTATTTCTTTGATTCACTTTGATTGCTGATTGATAATAAATAAGTTGGGTAGGATCGAGATTTCTTTTCTGATCTGGGATAGCAACAGGAATATTTGGGGGCTCTGAATTCTATTTGAACAGTCCTAAGGGAGAGCTTCCTGAAGAAGGCAATCTGGATTTTGCAAGATGAACATAAATTCACCAGGTCATAGAAAGAAAGGAACAAGCATTGCAGGCAGTGTGCCCAGGGCACGGCACTAGCAGGGGCCAAGAGCGAGCTCAGCCCCCAGAACCGCCTGGGACTGCACGCGATTTGCCTTCCTGTAGCTGGAACACCGGGCCATGGGAAACAAAGCCAAGGGTCAGATTGTCAAGGCCTGTACCAGCTCACAGGCACCCCACTCCCTCTGCAGGCCCCTGGGAGACGAGGGAATGGGCAGAAAGGTACCTGGTCCTCACTGTCCTACTTTGGTAGAGGGTGGAAGACCAGCGATGCTGGAGGCAGGGAGATCAGATGGAAGATTTGGGAAGAGTCTGTGGGAACCTCAAGGAAGGCAATGCCAGGGGACAGAGGGAAGGGATGGATCAGGGGATGCCAAGGCAGAAGAGAGGACCAAGTTACTGGGTAATGCAGAACTCTCTGGGTGTCCCGATGCCCTGAGGTATCCTGTCCTGCCATTGTGTGAGCAGCTGTCACAACAGATCTCCCATGTCAAGCCATTGTCACTCAAGTGCTCAGCAGGACCAGCCCACTCCCCCTGTGCCTGGCTTTGTGCTTAGACAGATCAACTAATTCAATCCTCTCGACAGTGCATGAGGTTGGTTCTGTGTTCTTACCCCTTCACAGATGGAAGCCTGAAGAGAGGCCGTGTGGGGAGTTGGCACCCCAGGGCGGGTGCTTCCTCAGCTCTGCACACTGTCAGTTCATTCAGTGCATTCAACAAATAGCACTCTAGCCCCTTTCTTCCTGCGCCACTCTCTACCTGTGGCCACAAACATGATCCCCCACACAGCCCATCTAAGGAGTGTTCTGTCTTAGCAGTGCCACCATTTCAGGCCTTCAAAAACAGAGCTCTCCACCACCCTCATTCTGTCTTCTAGAAGTTTCCAGATGTTCTCATGAACCTCCCTCCAGGGCATGGACTATCCTCTGTTGGATCATTTTCATCTCCCCCAGAATGCAGTCAGGGCCCACTGCTCCAATCCCAAGCTTTGTCTTGTGTTAAAGGGCTGCCATGAACACCAGCACACAATGGAGACTGAAGCTCATGCTCCCCCACTTCCGGAGTCTGGAAGTCCACAATCAATGTGCTTACGGATTGGTTTCCTCCAAGGCCTCTCCACCTGGTCCCTCTGTGCACACCCACTCCCGGCCTCTCTCTGTGTGTCCTGACCTCTCCCTCTTACAACAACTGCACTCAGTTTGTTGTAGGACCCACCCTGATGGCCTCATTTTAGCCTAATCACTTCCATATAGACCTTATACCCAGATATGGTTACATTCTGAGGTGCTGGAGGTTGGGGTTTTGACATGCAAACTTGGGGGAAGACCCAACTCAGTCCCCAACGGGTCTCTTCTCTCCATCACCTCCACCTTCTTGGCTCATAGTGCAACTTTCTCCCAAAGACACCTATCTGGAAGGACCTCACATCATGGAAACACAGGGAATTAAGTTGAAATATGTTCACTGTCAACATGGATGTTTCCAAATATGGGGAGTTTTGTATGTGTGATTCCTAAAATGACATCCCTCCGCCTCGCTGGCCTGGAACGGCCATACTGACAGCTCAAGGGGAGGCCACAGTGACAGGCGCATATGGGCTAGCCGCGAGTCTCCTCAATTTAATGCACTTCATTAAAACCAGCATTTTATTACAAAGACCTGCCAGAGTGAATATGAGACAGAGATGCATGTTAAGCTGCCATTGATCTTTCTGGGTGGGTTGTACGTTAAACAGCACACTTTCTCCCCTGTTAGCTGCTCACATAAAAGGCAAGCACAAATCAAAGGCAAAGTGCTCCTGCCTTATCCCTGAGCATCACTATGGCTACCCAGTGGGGTTGGGTGGGCAGACGGTGGGGGCCACCACATCTCCCGTCCGAACTTGCAAGCCTCCAGGCCTCGCCGCTCCCCTGCCCGCCGACTGGCCTTCCCCCAGGACTGTGTGGTCACGGTCAGCGCCCCGCAGCCGCCTGAGTGCGCGCCACAGTGTATCCCCACCCCAGGGCTGGGTCCTGCTGGGGAGTCAGCTCGTGTGTGTCGTGTGTGTGCGTGCCTGTTTGTGTCGCTGCGTGGACAGAACAGACATCTGCAGTTCAGTGGAACCGAGAGGAAATGCGCTTGGCAGCGGGGAAATGCGCTTGGCAGCGGGCAAAGCAGCTGTAGGAAGAGATTGCGGATCTGGGGCTTCCTCAAGCCTGAGATGGAGGCAGGGCTTGTCTTCGGACCGCCGGTCAGCCAGCCCTCACTAGGACTCCTCTCTGCTGCAACAGAACAATTCTGGACGGGGGAGCGAGGTGGAAGTGCTAAGGGCTAATCCTGCCCAAATGATTTCCTCCAGGACCATGGCTTACTTTAAAGCAAGCGCCTCTCCCGTCACCACTGTATTCTCTACCTCTACTACAAATCCCTTGATCCCTACACCCCATCTTAACTGCTGCCTCAGTGTGATGTTCCAAAGCAAGGTGCCCTGTCCCCTGAGGCACAGAGATGGGTTGTGAGACAGACCCCTACGGGGACCTCCAAGGTGGCTTGGAAAGGCAGGTGAGAGGCCTCATTCTTCTTCAACTAAGCTGGTGGTGCCAAACCAGAGAATCAAGCACCTAAATGGAATTCAGACCTATTTCCAAATCTTCCATCTGATACAGCAAGATGTCACCCTTTCTGACTTAACAGCTCCCCTGGTGCTTGCAAGTCATCTTATAACACGGTTTATTAATATGACAATAACCACAGATCTGTCAGGGACCCCAAACAAAGAGTTTTACAAGCTGTGATGCAAGAAATACAGAGATGGGAAGGGAAGGACACGACTGAGTTCATTCCTCAGACCCACGTCAAGCACAGCCTCGCAGTGACTCATCCACAGTTCTTCTGGTTTACTAATCACAGTATTTATTGCCCTTCTGTCTTTGATGTCTGATTCATGTGTCAAACAAGGGCACTGAGCCTCCTGTTCCCCTCCTCTTCTCTCCCAACACTCTCCCAACATCCCACCCAAGCTGCTAAAACTCCCTGGGCACTCTCTCTTACTTGTGCCGGACCCTGCACCATTTGGTAGCACTAATCTCATATTCAGTTATTGGTGCTATTCAGTGAACCCCCATTTTGCACCCAACCTGGGCCAAGTTCTCAGCCAGCAAGAAAGCGGGACATGGCCAGTGACTGTCAGGATCCAGAAGCTAAAGGGGAGAGAAGTGAATAAACAACGGCAAAGCACAGAGATTTGCCCGGTGTGGGGGAGGCTGGGAAGGCCAAGGGAGTCAAGCGGTGGCTCTTTCTTCTCCTGTCTGGTGACACCTTTGGGGTCAATTCTCCTTCAGCCTCTCCATCACTCTTGTTCTGCTCTGTCTGCTAATTTTCTTCCTCTATAATTTCATACCTGTATCATCTTCTTCACTCTTCTTTTCACTCTGTACATTTTTTGAATGATCTGATCCAGTCTCAAAAATTCAGCTGCCATATTGACACTGTAGACTTTCAAATCTGAGCCTCTCTCCAGATCTCTTCTGATCCATAAGCCGATCACCTATTAGATTTCTCCATGGAGCCCTCACATGAAACATGACCAACACTGGACTCATTCCCACAGTTCCGTAATCCAGCTCTTCTTGTAGTTTTTTTCTCACATCGATCATATTGCCACCTGGTGAGAAATCTCCCGTCACCCCTGCCTCTTCTGAGCCACCTCCATCTGGGCATCATCGCTGAACATTGTTTTTCCTTTGAAAATTTCTATTTTCACTCTTCCCTCCCTGACAACTGACCCTGCAGCAGCTGATGGCCTCTCCCGTCAGCCTCTGCTTGGACTATTACAGTAGTCTCAAGTCTGGTCTTTGGGCTTTCAGTCTCAGTGCCTTTTCAACCCCAGTCCTTACACTGATTTAAAAAAAAGATATCTCAAGTCTAGAACCTATATTTTCAATTTTTAAGACAATTAGACATATCCCTCTTTCTCCAGAATCATCCTTGAGCCCCTTCTTCTGCCTTCCAAGCTACTGCACATTTTGGTTCTAATCTACCTTTCCTGTCATCTCCTAATCCCTGGAGACCAAGCAGCTCCCAGTTGAGTCACAGGAAGCCACACAACACTCCCTATACCCCCCCTGAGAGCTCCTCCATATCTTAATGTGCCTTTTCCCACAGCCTGGGAAGCCCTACCCACATGCCAACCTCAGCCACCCACTTGGTGAATTTCTACTCACCAAATAAGGTCCAGTTCAAACCCCTCCTGTCCTCTGACACTTTGCTGACCCACCCCAGGGGTTCTGTTCTCACGGCATAACTCCTCAGGGACAGAGACTGCCTGGGTTATTGCTGGTAGAGCCCCCAGAACATCCCACAGGGGACCAGCCCAGCTCTAAGCAGCCGCTCCTTTGCCGGCATCTCAACAAGCCCACTACAAGCTCAGTGCCTCCTCACCAAATGCCATCCTCCTCCATCCTCTGTCTTGGTTGGTGGCAATCTCCAAACTGAAGATCATTGTGACTCCTCTGTCAGGCCTTTTTCCTGCCCGTTTTACTTCTTCAATATCTGCTGAGTCTCTGCCCTCCTCTCCAACCCACTGCCAGCTCCCTGCTTCTGACCTTCATTGACTGTCCCCGAGCTACTGCGACTGGTGACAGTCCCCCTGCCCTGGGCTCTGCAAGGCCACCTTCCGTAAACTGCCAGCTTCCAGGTTCCTCTGTGGATGAGAGGCCTTCACAGTTCCCTTTTACTGCTAAAAAATAATAAATAAAATAAAGCCCACCCACCATCCTTAACACAAACCCTCCCATATCACCGCTGACCTCCAAGTTGACCCGTGCCTTCCTGCTCCAATACCACCTCACGCTCCAGCCACATGGAAGCACTCGTAGGTCCCTGAACACATGGTGCAAATCCCCAACACCTTTGTCCCCACAGACCCCTTCCCAGAACATGCCCTCCCTTGGTTGCTGCTGCCCAGTCTTCAGACCCCATATAGATCTCCTCCTCCTGTGAACTATCTCGGTTTCTCCCTGTCCTCAGATTAATCCCATGTCCTTTGAGTTTCCACAATGTCCTCGGCATGTCACCTTTGCGGCACTGACCACAGTATCCTATCTTTTTTGGGATCAGAATCCACATTACACATAATAAGCACTCAATTAATGTGGAGTAAATGAACTCGTATTGTTGAAGAAATGTCAAAAGGTAAGAGACACAAACCAGTACAGATATATACCAGATTCTTCACGTGCGTTATCTCAGTGAAGCCTCGCAGGAAGTCCATGGGACAAGTGTTATTGTTCCCATCCATATACAGCTGAAATTAAATCTCATAGAGGCGACTTGCCTGAGGATGGAATAGGGATTCCATCTCCTGCACTTCCCCACCACGAAGCAGCCCTAGCAAGTTCTGGCACCCTGGGAAGAGCCCAGGGAAGGTCTCCCAACCACTACTCCCAGATCAAGATGCCCTTTGCCTCTAGGTGGCTGCTGCTCTGCAGACCTCCTCGGCCTCGGCCAGCGGCAGTGTGGAGCTGAGCACAGGCCTTCTCCGCTGCCTTACCCATTGCAAGCTTCTATCTCATCTGCCGCCCCCCCCCTTCCCTAAGGACGCATTTATGTTAGTACTTCCCAGGCCATATTCTCTCTGTGAAGCAGGCACGAATCTGTCTTTCCCTGGCATTCACACTATAGGCAATGCAGTGCTTTATATATTAACGAGGAATTTTCTTTGCCCAGTGCAGTTCCAAATTCAATAAACACTGCTTAAGCCTAATTCCTCCACTTACAGATCAGAGAGCAGCCTTGAGAAGGTGGAGGGAAAGTCCCCAGGTTTCCTTTCCCTCCCCCTCCTCACACCCCTGTTCCCTGGGGTAGCAGTGGCTGTCACTAATAGCTTGTGAGCTGCAGTGTTAAGCCCTGTGGTTCAAAATGGCCTGGTGTCACACCTCCGAAGCAGGGCTCTCCCTGTCTCTGCAGGGGACCGTCAGCATCTGCTCCAAGGGTTGAAGTCCAGTGGTTAGGAAGGTCACTCCTCTGAGTTAAGTTTTGCTTAGTTCTGCTGTCCTCTTTTAGAACAGAAAGCCACGAAGTCGCTTGCACCTTAACTTCACTTGGTTCACTGTTTCATTTGGCAAACCAGGTCAACTTTTCATTTGAACTTGGGCTTGAATAGGTTAAGGAAAATGAGGACGCAGAAAACATACTGTTCTCTGTCACTCTCCCCAGGTTGTTCTTGCTGGTGTGGTTGGGAGGGTCCGCGAGGAGAGCAAGAAGCTGCCTCCTGCTTCCTGCTGCCTGAGAGTGGGCGTCAGTTGAGCAGGTAGAACCTGCTGGCAGGACTCCTAGGGCACTTGGGAATAGACGTCCATGCCTGCTCTCCGCAAAGAATAATAATTCAATAAAATCTCAATTAAAACCAACTCATAAATCACATTTAATGTTGCCCTGATGGGTCAAATCTAATATGCCAAACCTATTAATCTCTTGCCAGACCCTGGAATCCCAGCCTCCCTCTTCTGAGGATTCAGGAGTTAAGGCCTAATTTCTTCCACCTCTGCTACAAATTAATTAGACCCCAGAGAGCAGGGGCCAGGGAGGTTTGGGGCTGTGTCATGTCCTAAATGTGGAGCTTGGCAGCTTGGTACCCTTGGGAGTACAGGAAGAGCAGGAAGCCCAGATTCCAGAGCAGGTTAGTCCGTCCACTGGTGTGGATCTTGCCAGATGTGGGGTGCTAATGTCCAGCGGTAGTTGCAGGAATCAGAAGTCAAATCTGGCAGGTTAAACATGCTTTCCACAGGGTCCGATGGTGCCAGGTGGTCCTTCCAAGAGCAGTGAGCATCAAGGACCTGGGAGAAAAGCAAAGATTAACTGACACACGAAGATCAGCTGTATGAAGTCCTGCGCAGAGAGCCATGGGTGGCAACCAGGCACTGGGCAGAGCCTCAGGGTCAGGAGTCCAGGCTCTCACAGGAGCTCTGGGCCAGTACATCGATCACATGAGAGTATGAAAGGGCCACGTGCTCATCCAGTGAAGATAGCAGGCCAAGTGACCAACGGGAAAAGTGAGCTCTTCAGGTCCAGAGCTGGGGCTGGGGCGTCCTCCCTAAAGACTCAGGGAGAGCCATGTGGGAGTCCATCCGAAAGAATGATCAGAGCCTGAGGCTTGAAGCCAGAGATGGCCATTTGATTGCTGGCTCCTCGGCCCAGAACCAGGCACATTAGCTCTTGAGCCTCAGTTTCCCTGCACATCAAGGGGCTTCATGACATTTAATTGCAAGATTGTTTTGAGGATTGCAGTGGGAGGTGAGCAACAGCATCCAGGGTCTCGCCCACGTGTGGGAAGGACTTCGCTGATGGCAGCTAGAGAGCAACAGCAGAAAGGCCACTTCCACACAACACGTTCAAGGGACCAGAGGCAAAACTGAGGCCAAGGTTTCAGAGCCAGGGTCCCAGTTGGCAAATGCTATTGATTTGGGGTATGAAAACGTGAGGACCAAAGGAGAGCCAGCCGTCTCAGCCACACTGCATTGGGGACCCAGCGATGGCTACACCAGCAGGCAGAACTCACATGGGGAGGGGAGGCTGAGGGGCCGGTGGTAGGGAGGATGTGGCAGGTGGTCCCACTGGGTGCAGGCTGGTGGTCGGGGGCAGCACTGGCTCCAGAGCTGAGCCTGGAGGCCCTGGGCAAGGCCACACCAGGATGAGCAGGTGGTGGAGCTCTTGGCTACTTCTTCCCTCCCTCTCTCCTTCCCTCTCCCCTTCTTTTCTTCCTATTTTGTTTCCATGTGTATTTCTGGATCCCCTGCTATGCGCCAGGCGTAAGAGTCTTGATGTTCAGACCTCACGGGGGTGCAGAGGCTGGTGAGCAGGGCTCCTGACTCTGAGGGAGAAGCATCTTCTCTCTCTTTAAAGACCTTGCAAAAAAGTCCCCCAAGGACACTTACGTGTGATTGACATACTTTAAAATCCACTTCAGCATCTCTCATCAAGTCTCATTTTGTGTCCCTGACCCGTACAGCATAATAGCTGGCCCTTACCAAGCACTTGCAATGTGCCAGGCACAGAGCAAATGGTTTGCAGAGTTGTTTATTTCAATCTTTCACCTGGAAGCTTCCAGAAGGTCTTTCTACCCATTTTATAGGTCAGGACACTGAGGCTAAAAGAAGTGAGAGAACCTGCCCAAGACCTACAATCACTGAGTTGTGAGCTGAGATTTCAACAAGGTCATTTGAACTTTCAACTGCTATGTGTTATCGGTCCTCTTCCTGGGGCCAGCGGGGCCCTGCACAATCTCCATGATGCCCCTCTGCCACGGGCACTTGGGCCTGGAGAAGTTTGGTGATTCTCCTATCAGTCCGCGGAAGCACTGATAACAATAACTCAGCATGAGTGGTAGCTTTCCAGGGCACCCCAGACTCGCTGCCCTCTTGGGGACACACAGGGCAGGGTGGGCTCCCATCAGGTCTAAGGGCCCTATCCCATCTCCCTACCCCCACAGAGAGGCGAAGCCCTCAAGAGACAAAGCGTGATCGCCACAAGCAAACTGGTGGCTAGATTCCCCAAGCCTCGCGTTTGAATAATTGTCTTCATTTACAGTGCCCTTTCCATGGCACCAGAACGAGGGAAAAAATTAAATAAAGTCAATTGATAGGGTAGAAGACAATGAAAAAACAAATTTTCTCTGTTATAATGAGCACTTTCCCGTGACCGCTAATGCAGCGTGGCAGCAAAGGGTCCTGGAAGGGCTGCCTGCCTCTCCAGCAGAGTGGCCTCAGCTCGCTTGAACTGGGTCCCGCTCAGATCTTCTGTCACTGACGCTGGCTCTCCCATTGCTAAGGAACGGTCCAAGGCACCCTCCAGCCACCGCCATGTGCCTGAAGCCTGTGTCCTGGCTGTCAGTCTTCCCAGGCACCCAGGCACCCCCAGCCTGCTCATGGCTCCTCTGCCCTCACCACCTGGTCAATTTCTCTCCTTCCTTAGAGCCCACAGTGACCTCTAGCTGTGTGCCATGCACACTCTTGATTAGTGGGCTTCTTGAGCTTCAAGATTGTTCATGATTTATTCAATTCTGTAATTCTGGACATTGGATTTTGGAAGCCCTGCAGCTCCTAGGACAAAGGGTGACCCGTGTCTATTTAACCTGGGGGAAAAATGGATCTGCCCCTCATCCGGAAGTGCTGAGCTCAATGCACTTGGGACTTGTCCTGTTATCCAATTCTTTCTCCTGATCAGTCCCTTTAGTGTGGGGAATTCTGTGAAGTGTTAAGTAGAAGCGATTTGTGGCTTAGATTTTCATTGGCAATAATGAGACGTGGGAGAAGCGAGGCACCAGCTTCTTGGACACGGTGAGCCTGTGGGGTAACTGCATTCTTTTTGAAAGCATGTTGGTGGTTCAGATTTGAGAAAGTCAGACCAAGAAAAAAAAACAACATCCCTCCTGAGCACCCCTCTGCTGCGTGTGCTCTTGGCCACGTTATCAGCTCCCCCGGAAGTCGCATTCTGTGGTTATCTATCGAGCAGCCTCACCTCACTTCCTCTTCACAGTGGAATCCCAACTTGGTTCAGCTACCTGATGTCAGCTTAGAAGGAGGCTGGGTCCTACTCCAGTCGCTGGTAGGAAGGGAAAAACCTTGATGGAACTACACCAGTGATGGTATCTTGCAAGTAATTGTCATAGAAATAGTCACGTGGCACACTTCTGGCCAGTGAGCTGTAATATGCAGCATTAGGGAAAAGTCGCACTTTCAAAAAGCCAAGAAAGTGCCTTTTAACCCACTTACAAACCTTGACACTACTATGTAAAAGGATGATAACTGGAGCTGTGGCAACTATTTTGGAGTCAAGAGGAACCTAGCTTGGGAACAAAAGTCAACAGAAAGAGAAAGTTGATGCAGGAAGACAGAACCAACCTCGATGATTCATTGAGCTGCTGAATAAGCTGGTTTTGCCCAAAGTTTGTCTACTGACAAGTACATATATTGAAGGCATAATAAAGGAAGAAAGGCAGAAACTGCTAGCAAGAGCATACTTAAGCTGGTCATTGTGGGACAGGCCTACCATCTCAGTGATTTGGAAGGCTGAGGCAGGAGGATCTCAAGTTCAAGACTAGTCTGGGCAACTTTCCCAGCTTATTTATTATAATTAAAAAAGGACTGAGGGCATAGCTCAGCAGCAAAACACCTCTGGGGTCATTCCCAGCACTATAATACAGAAGAAAAGTGTACATTAAATATAGTCAAGAATTAAAACCAGGAAGGAGCTGGAACCTCTAGAGAACAGAGAGGAGTGAGGAGCCTCCTGTTAGAACTTCCGAGTAGATGGTAGAATTAGCCCTGACTGGGTCCTGCAAGGCCACCTGCTTTCCAGGCCTCTTGCCTGGGCTCTAGACTTTCTTTCTTTTTTCTTTTTTCTTAAAGAGAGGGTCTGTGAGAGAGATAGAAAAAGAGAGAAACAACTTTATTTAGTTTTTCACATGGCTTTAGTTGCTCCAACACTTAGTTGTGTACGTGGTGCTGGGATTTGAACCCGGTCCTCGAGCTTGCCAGGCAAGCGCTCAAACCGCTGACCCACCGCTCCAGCCCCCTAGGCTCTAAACTTTCTATAAGTGAAAATAGTCAAGGAGTCCTTTAAGGCTGAGCTTCCCAGTGGACTGAGAGAAAGCTGCCCTTCAGCTCTGGCTCTTGGTTTCCAGACAGTTTGGTCTGTTTCTTTCCTTAATAAAAGTACAACAACACAATTCTATATTCTATGGTAACAATTTCCAAAACCTGATTTATCACTGCATCAAAAAGGATGAAAACCACTTTGTTGGCAAAGCAAGTTACGAAGCAGAACGCTTCCGCCCCACCCTTGCAGCCCTTCCCACCGTTGCCCTGTGCTCTGGCCTGCTGTCTGCCTGGCCGCTGTGATTTTTGGGGTGGGGATGGATGCTCTGATCATTGCTAGAGGTGGCATGATTTGCAAATCTTCCAACTCACCCTGTCAGTATGGATTAATTAAGTTTTAAGGCAACGAGGACATTCCCACATTTAATCATCATTACAATTCACAAACCGGTTCCCAGTGAACCCAAATATTGAGATTGCTTGTTTTACTGCATACTCCAAATACACAAAATTAGCAAGATCAGCTCCCAGAGTGTCGGCTGCTGCCAAAGAGGAGCTCGAGAGAAGTCCTGTGTATATTATTAAATGGTGCATAATGATGACGCGTGTCTAGAAACCAGCTTTCCTGGGTGAGCGTGTCTTTATCTCACAGGCTGTGACAGTAGCTCAACCAAGGACCACATTTCCATTCTACTTCCTCCCCATCACCCGCTTACAGTAGCCCTGGGAGCCGGCGGAGGCCGCCGTGGCTACATCTCTGCCTCCTTGTCTCTCTCAGGGTTGAGGTGGCTTCTGGGTCTTCATTAGAGTTGGCATCACATCAACCCCATCTTGTTCACAATCTTCCACATACACCATGTCAGGAATCTGTCATCCCACACAACCTAATCCAGCCATGCAGTGATGCAGTGATAAATCTGATCCAGGTCAATTCACGAATCAGAAAAAGACCCGGAGTGGACACATTACACAGGAGAAAGTGACAAGGACACTGGCCATGCTGTGACGGTCTACATGTGCCAGGCCTGGGATCAGGGCTTTTAATGTAGTCGCATTGAATTCTCTGGGCTGGTGGTAGATTAGCCCCATAGCTCAGATCTAGAAACTGAGACTCTCAGCTCAGGGGAAGTAGCTTTTCAAGGTCACGCTGCTATTGAAGTGATGGAGTCAAGGTCAAACGGATGCTCGTCTGAATCCCAACACCTCGCTCTTCCTAGAAAACACCTGCTGTGGAGGACAGAGATGGAAAAGCAAAGGCCGGGCAAAGAGATGGCCCAGGGCACGAGGAAGGAAAAAGCAAAATGATTCGCAGAAATAAGCCCATCAGAAGGAGACTGGTAGAAACTCTTAAGGCTAGAAGTGAAAAGTCTCATTGAAAAGGAAATAAAAAAATTGACAAAAAGTATGAGCAGAAGCTGTAAATACCCCCAAATATGAAAAACTAAGATTTCCCAAGAGATGTTGCAGAAAGAAATCAAAATAAATGAGAGGAATAGAGGAGGGTGGGGTGGAAAGGAGACCAAAGACAGACGCAGAAAATCCCCTCTCATTTCGTGGAAGGTTCCTCGCAGGTTATCTGAGTAGAGAATCAAGGAAAGGAGCTCTGATCAAACCACAATCTGTTTCTGACATTAATGCTACCTAATCTTTGCAGAAGTGAATCTAATATTTAAAATTTTAGACAGCCTCTCACCTCTCAGAGTGAGTCCTTGAATGGAAAGGTGAGCGGGCAGAGGGAAAGCATTTTCTGGGGAGCAAACACTGTCCCTCCCGCAAGGTAAATTACATCCTCCTGGACGCTGAGTGCCATAAATCTTAGTCCCAGCAAATTGTAACCACTGACTGCTATGAACCCCAACCAGAGGTCAGCGGCTAAAAGAGGCCCTGGATCATGATTCTCCAAAATTGCAGACCCCTGCAGTGTGGAAATCATTTCCTGGGGCTCCCGGGTTGCTCCTCCCATCCATCTGGGACTGGGGATAAAGTGATTCTTGAGGTTTTGAGTGATTTTTTTTTCTCTGAAACGAAGGAAAACAAACTGAAAGGCAGAGAGGCCGTCCATCCTGGGAGTGCTCTGTGGCTTCCTCTGCATATGTGGACGTCCCTGTGTGTGTGATGCATGTGCTTGCAGATGGATGTGCGTGTAGCACGTTGCGCATGGGCGTGTGCACACACGTGTGTGCCTGTGTCAGTGCCACTGCTTACACCACCCTCTACACTCACAGCACGACGTCTCTGGGCAGGTGTCTCTAGCCGGGCCACCGTGACTAATAAAAGCGCCAAACATGGAAAAGCTACCTGGAGCACGTTCTGGATCAGCTTCTCTCTTCCTCCCTTTGCCCCTGAGGACAAGCGATGGAGCCTTTCCAAGCCTCAGCTTCCACATCTATCTAGTAGGATAACAGTTCGTGCCCCATTACCGCGAGGATCCGGTGACATAACCTGAAACACAGGAGCTCTCTGCTTCAGAGGCCGATTGGGAAGTAATAGATGATGACCAAATTCTAACCCATCCATGCGAGGCAAAGTATTTGTCTCTGAAATCTAAAGGCTGGCTGAGGGGGACTGCAGAGAATCAGGAAAGTTCTCCTTCTCCGGAAAGTGAGGGGCCCTGTCGCCCTTAGAGGCCCCCTCGGGAAAGCTTGTGTGCACACACGTGCACTCTGCCCAGAGCCCAGTGCGTCCCTTGGACTGGCTTTGATGCCAAGCGGGAAAATGCTGGTGGAGGGCAGCCTGAGTCCTGGACCCCAGCTTGGGCATGGTCACCTGGCCAGACATTCCTCGGAGCCCTAAGTAAGCAAACCTTCCCTCTCTCCTCTCCGCCCCCTTCACCTCCACAAGGGCCCTGCCCCAGCTCCAGGGCAAAGCCAGATTAACCTTTGTGACAGGACAGCAAGTGTTAGCAGCCCGCCTTGCCTTTCATAATGCCAATCCAGACAGCAGTCAGTCACCGTCTGTTGGAAATACAGAGAATGGATGTCAAAACTCGCCCGTACATGCTGAATGGGAAAAGAGCAGTTATTACTGCAAACTCTATATACATTATTTATCAAATGAACTCTCCGCAGTAGGAGTACAATTCATTTCTACTCTCTCGCGCATTCGTTCTTTCATTTCAATAGGAGATGAAGGAAACCATTTATAGAATCTTTCTGGGCATCACTCATGCAGCAGCATCCCCAGCTAGGTTTCAAGGTTCAGCTGTCTGTTGCAGGAGGGAGTGGGCTGTTTAGAAGGGGAGAGAAACAGCCCCTGTCTGCGAGGCTTCCCTGGCTCCCCCTCCACGGCCACCACCCGGAACGGTGAAGAACTGGTCCCTCTTCTGCTCTCCAGGCACACTGGAGGTGGTGGGACTTTGTCTTAGAGTCAAGCAAAGAACTTCTTGCTTTTCTTCTTTATGTAACATCACTTTTAACAAATTATCACAAGGTGTGGACAGGGATCCCAATAGGTCCGTTTGGGGTCAAGGTCAATTCTCACTTGGCTCCATGTTAAAGAACAGAAGAAATAAATCTCTTACTCAGCCTGGACTGATGTAAGTCTCAAATTGTACACACCTCATTTTCACTGTGAGGTCGGCTCAAAGCTAGGAGTTTTGCCTGGGGGACTTGGGGATAGTGGTGATGTCGGAGGTAGTGATGATGATTGTGGAGGGCTGGTGGTGGTGTTAGGGGTGACAGTGGGGTTTGTTATCACCATGACAGGTGGGGACTGTGGTGGTGTCCGTGGTGACAGTAGAGGAGATGGTGGTGATTAGGGGTGAAAGTGGCATTGGTTATGACCATGGCAGGTGGGGGGATGGTGGTGGTGTCAGTGGTGACCGTAGAGGAGATGGTGGTGGTGATGGAGGTGATAGCAACAGCACTGGTTTTGATGGGAGGGGATGGGTTGGTAGTCCTGTCAGGGTGCTGGTGGTGACTGCAGCTGTGTATTATGATAGAGTTTAACAGTATAGTCTTTGTAGACAAGAAAATTTCATTGAGAACGAGGATGCTTCTTTTGAAAGAAGGCACATTGCTCCTGTTTCAGATCAAACCTTCATAAAACTCCTTATCTGAATCTCTGTCCTATTTGTGTAACTCAGAGTAGAGGTTACAAAATGAAAGCTCCCCTTTCTGGGGACTGACTTTCTTCTGGTGGCCTAACTGTATTCTTGATTTGGGGCTAGGTGTCCCAACTGGTCTCTCTCCCGAGGCCAAATCCTGTGCCCTTTAGAGCTGGATCCAGCTCCAATGCCCACCACTGGCCCATGGTGCGTTCCCCTTCTCAAAGCCCACTTGAGGGCTGGGGATGTAGCTCAGTGGCAGAGTGCTGGCCTGGAGTGCTCCAAGCCCTGGGTTCAATCCCCAGTACTGCCAAAAAATGAGAAAGCAAACAAATAAACAAACAACCTCACTCACTGGGCCTAACACATTTACCGTTCAGCTTTCTGTGCTTGGTCACCCCAGCCAGACCATAAGATTCCTGAAAGCAGGGTGCATGTCTTGGTTTTCTTAAATTCTAAACCCTCTAAACACACATCCATAAAACTGGATGAAGCTATGGCACAGTGTTCTCCCCCAAACACGTGGCGTAAAATTGAATCCAGGAGTTGAGAAATTAGGGTGGGAATGAAGACAGTCTCAGGCCTTGCACGGAGGAGGAGAAGTAATTACTCCTATCACTGCTGCCTCACCGAGCTCTGCACCAGCCTCACACACATTGTCCTCTGAAATTTTCACAATAATCTTGAGGCGGGTACTAATCAGCTCCCCATTTCACAGATGATAAATTTAGGATCAGAGGTTTTATAATTTGCATTATAACCTCACGGTCAAAAGTTTTAACTAGGTTCAGAAAGACGTGGATCCAGATAACTATCTCTTAAAAAGTAGCAGCACAGCTTTTATTAAATCAATTTTGTCTCTAGAACTACTTTTTCCCATCTAAAAAGTGGATAAATAACAATTATACAAGAAAGGAATAAATAAGGAAAATCTCTAATATAAAAATAACAACCGTTTTAAATATATAAATGACTTGTATAACATTATTATAATATTTATACACACATGTCTGTGCTTCTTGCCCAAGACAAAAAGGGAAAGGGAGTGTTTAATACACAGTAGTCTCTTCCTTTATTTTTCCTTTTCTGTTTAAGGGGTTCTAGCTTTTTTATTTTTTATTTTTTCCTTTGGTACCAGGGATTGAACCCAGGGGAACTTTACCACGGGGCCATCCCCAGCTCATGTTTTGTTTATTTTGAGGCAAGTCTTGCTAAGTTGCTTAGGCACTTAGTTGCTGAGGCTGGCTTCGAACTTGCGATCCTCCTTCCTCAGCCTCCTGATCCGCTGGGATTACAGTCATGCACCACCACACTAAGAGGGCATCTAGCTTCTAAGTGATGGAAGCAGATGAGATTATAAAGCCAGTGCTCTCCGCACCACGTGCCCAGCCTCTGGGGACTGTTCTTGACTGTGGGTCAAGAACAGCTCCAGGAGTGAAGAATACTGTGTGGCTACTTTGACGACAAATCAGATGCTCTGGTTCTGTCCGCTGGCTCGCTGGGCCGCAGCTTAGTGTCTCACTCAGCAGTCACCTGCACTCAGCTCCTGGATGCAGCCTGGGCTGCCACTAAGAGCTCTGAAACCACACCAGCACTACCTGGGAGAGCCGAGCCACTCCCGGCACACCCACCTGCTCCTCGGGGCACTTCCGCCAAAGTCAACCTGCCAGCCCTCCCTGCCCGCCAACAGCCCACCTGGGACAGCGCTGGGGGTACCTTCCTGCTGCTCTACGAAGGGTTAAAAATTAATTTAACTCTGATTGTACTGACAGGGGGAAAGTTAATAGAAGTTTTATTTTTAATATATGAGGAACCTTAACAGGAATTAAGCTTAATGCCTCAGAAATGGGAAAGACTGCTCACAATTTATCTCTCGGAATCTGTAGACTTTAGCAGAGAGCTAAAGAAATGGAAGATGTATTATTCCAGCAGCTAGAAGCAGGATTGAAATGCCCCCCACAGCAATTGGGAGAAATCCCAAATAGTCTGCCAACCCAGGAAATTGACTCATAAATTGTCCAAATCCTCAGTTTCCCCTTATTACCTTGACCTCCACTTTTCTTTTCCATCCCAAAAATATGTTATTTCAAATTTTTAAGGATATAACACAGCTTGTCGCTTAGAATCATAGAATTTTAGAGCTGATTTCTTCCAGCTATAATAATTTATGATACTAAGAGATGTGGAGGAAAGTTTATAACAGAGAATCGTGCCGAACGTAGGCCATACATTTTGTTTTAGACATGGCTCTTGGCTGTTTTCAAAAGCTGCTAACTTAAAAAATCTCTCATGCAAAACATTCTTCAGTACACGTAGACTCAGCTCTCTGAGCTGCTCAGTGTCACACCACATTTCTTCAAGGAAGCCAGCAACTACTTTTACTTGGGAATTCTTTCACTGGGTATTTGTTAAGCATTTACCATGTGCCGGGCCACCACTGTGGGCCTTTAAGGACACAGCAGCCAACGAAAGACTCCAAAGTCCTTGCCTTCAGGGAACTTGCAATCTACTGGGGAGAGACAAAAATATTAATGAAATAAATAAGGTATATAGTACATAAGAAGGTGACAGGTGCCGAGGAGGAAAGCCCACCAAGGGAGAAGAAGGCTGTTGGGAGAGTCCATTGTAAGCAGGGTGCCCAGGAAGGACCCTTACAAAAAAATGACACTGCGTGAAAACTGAACAGAAGTGAGGGAGGCAATCTAGGGACAGGGCACCCGAGGCACAGGGACCCACAGCTGTGGAAAGGCAGAGCAGGAACTTGGCAGGCGTGTTGAAGAGTCATCAGGAAGCTAGTGTGGCTGCCTTGGGGCGAGCACAGGTGAGCACATGTAGGGTGACCCCTGTTAGGCCTGCCCTCCCGGAAGAAATGCTCCTAGTGTCCTGGTCACTCTCCAAGTGTGCAGTTCAGATGATAAATTCTAAGATCACTCTACTAGAGGCCTCCTTCTGGACACTGGCTTTTACCCGGAGTGAGCTGGTCACCATGAGAGTTGCAACAGAGGGACAGGACCTAACTTGGGTCTGCAGTGACTCTCTGGCTTGGAAGAGGATGGCAGGGAGCCCCGCTGGGAGCAGGGAAGCACCTCAGAGAGCTTTGCCAAGCTCAGGTTGCTACCTCTGTCCCTGTAACCTCTCTCTCTCTCATTTTGTCTGACTGGTGACTTCCACACGCACCGCTAGTCTTTTTGAGGGTCTGATGTAAAGGTCTCTTTCTGCATCTTCCCTGACACAGCCCAAGGCCTCACAAAATAAAAGGCTCCTTAACTGGCTGGTTTTCTGGGGTTTTTTGTGTTTCTTTGACCTTTTGTCTTCAAACTCACTATGACGTTTGCACCCTGTATTTAGCTGTTAGTCAGCATGCTGGCCTCTGCTACACAGTGAGGACCTTTCTTTTGAACAGGGAAACTCCAGTGCATTGCGGCCCTGAGAGAGGCTGTGGCTGTGTAATGTTCCTTGGTTTTGACTTAAAATGCACATTCGTCCTGAGGCATGCAGTATGGGCCCCATGCGGGTTATCAGCGCAGCAAACCCTCCCAGACTTAGCAGGCACGGTAACAGCCATTCCGTTGTCAGGAATCTGGACAAGGCGTAGCAGGTCTGGGCCTCTGGCTGGTGGGATGGCTGGAGGGCAGAGGAGCAGGACTGGAGGATCCTTTTCTAAGACAGCTTCATGGCTGCCCGTCTGTCCCCTGTGCTGGGATTGCTTATGACTGGACTCATGGGAAATGTTGGCCACAGTTCCTCCATGTGACCCCTCCAGCATGCTGGCCTCTGTGGTGGCCCAGAGTTCCAGGGAACCTGAATGACACTTCATGGCTTGGTGACTGGGCCTTAGAAGTCAGAGGTATCTTCCCTGCATCCTCTGTGACTGGAGCCTGCCCAGGAGGGGACTGGGGCTCTGCCTCTCAAAGGGAAGGTATAAAAGATTTGCAACCATGCCCTCAAAGCTACCACACTTCTCTGTCCTCCTTGTCAGATGCCTGTTTTGGGAAGCATAGAGGGTCTGGGTCCTGTCCCCCTGTGCCTAGCACAGAGTCGGGCACACTGTGAATGAACTATGGAATCAGCAGGTGCAGCGTGGCCAGCAGCCCTGAGGGACCCAGATGCTGGGTGTGACACTCTGGCAAGAGGCGTGGGAGACACTTGGGTGTGGGGGTCGCTTCATGCAGGGCTCCATCTGCTTAAACCCTGTTAATTAAAGACATTCTTCTTGCTCACATTTCCAGCCCCAGCACACAGGAAAGACCCATTGAGAAGATGGAGCCACTGCAAATGTTGGGTGGCTTTGGTAGCAATAGGCGTGAGTACACCTTCCTTCCCCTATAAGGCTAACAAGAAGTCTGAGAACAGGGAGGCAGGGTCCACGTCTGGGATGCTGCCCCTGGCCACCCCTTTCCAACCAACTGCCTGACCTTTTTATAAAGGTGAAATAAGGCTAAAATGAAAGCAGGTTCATCCTTGATCAACAAACTACAAATCAGAGATTTGAGCTCATCCGTTGGTTACACCACAAATTTGCTGTGAGTCCCAAGAGAGCTCACCTCACCTCTGTGAGCCTCAACCTTGATTTTGCTACTTGAGACTCTGTGGCTGGATCATTGTCCTTCCACATCAAGCTTTCCACAGTTGCAGGGGATGGAGTCTGTTTCTCTATCCTTCCGCCTTCAGATCTGGCCCGTCACCAAGCCCTGCTCAACTTCAGTTGCAAAATACTTCCCCAGTCACACGAGGCCAGGGATTATTGGGAGTTTTCGGCCTATTCTTGCAACTTTTCTGTAAATTTGAAGTTCTTTCTTTTTTTTTTCTCTTTCCAGTCCTTACACTTCCCTGCTGTCTTCCTGTCTGGTTGGTTTTTCTGTGTCTATTCTTGCTTTCCTACTGCAATCTCTGAAGCCAGGGTCATTCTTTATTGGTCTACTTTTTGCCTTGTTTCTGTTTATTTTTGTTTATTTGGTTTATTTTGACAAATTCTGCATGACATAAAATGTATCATCGTAACCACTTTCAAGTGCATGATTCAGTAGCATTGGGTACAGTCACATGATTGGGCCACCATCAGCACCAGTCTCACTCAGCATGTGCCTTCGTGGTTCACGTAGTAGCATGTGCCGATTGCCCTTCCTTCTTAAGGGTGCTGCGTCCTACGTGTGCCACACAGTTCACCCGTGTGCCATTAGTGGGCATCTGCATGCTTCCCGCCTTTTGGCTATGACAGATGGTGGTGCACAGGGCCATCTTTTTAAAATATCAACCCATTTCTGACACTCTTCGTTCCATTAAAGTTCCACCGAGCTTAGTACCTTCCCTTGTGCACTGGCCCATCCTCCGACGCCTCCCTCGCGCTCTCTTGCTAGGCTCTAACCACAACAGTCTAGCCCACCCTCCTGAGGGCCTTGGAACCTGTTCTTCCCTCTGCAGAACTCTCTCCTCCTCACAGGACAGCTCTGGCCCTGCCATTAGATACCGTGTGGCTATCTCTTCCCGGGACACTATGAAATAGGCTCTCTCATTCCCTGCCACTGTAGAGCCCAGGACAGTGCCTGACACATAGGAGGCTCTCTGAGTGAATAAAGTCTGGATATCTGATCTGACATTCCAGAGCAGAGCAGAGGTGTCCCCAGGACCTAAGCTGACACAGGGGGACACAGGATGCATGGTGTTGGCTGCTGTTCTTGTCACCCAGGTTAACTCAGGCTTCGCCTTCTCTTGGCCGCTGCTTCAGCTGCCTCTGAGTGGGGGTCAAGCAGATAGCCTATGGCAGGGCAGGGTACAGGGACACAGTCACCCCCATGGCACATGTCCACTCTCATCTGCGTCAGGCTTTGTGTCTCAGAGAGCTCAAGATGACAGGTGTGACCTGGTCGGGCTTGGCTGGAGCAATTCTTTATAGGGGTGCACCTAAGTCACCACACCACATAATATATATAAACAGAGAGCCCGTTAGTCTATGTCTCGCAGGTGTTCCAAATGCGAAGTCATTTTTCAGGCTTGGCTTGAGTCCTCGTCCATCAGTAAGAGCAACGGCCCTGCCAAGCTCGGGGAACAGAGAACTCTACCTGCAACTGAGAGAGGCAGGCGACAAGAACACCAGCCGTCACAGGACACATGGTGGGTTCTGTGTGTCCCTCCCAGGTCGAGGCAGCCTGTCAGAGCATCTCCTCTACCTGGTGCCCCGGTGACCAGACCTCCCATTGGCCAGGCACCACCAACAGTCCCCTTTCAGAAGCAACGGCAGACAGGACCAGACTGAAGGCCTGGCTTTGAGATCACCCCTTTCACCAACCAGGTTTTGGGCCTCAGTTTCCCCAAGTGCCACAGCAAGTAATCTGGCCAGCTGATCTATATGGACAAGGGAGCAATGGTGACCTTAAGACACCCTGCAGGACTAGTCCACCAAATACTGGGTGCACGGGGGTGCCCTGGGCACTGCTCTGGGCCTGGGCATGCTCACGTGTATGTGCAGACATGTGTATTTATGTGTAGATGTGCATGTGTGTGTGCCTATGTGTGTGCCTGAGTGTGCACACGCATGCATGTGTGTCTGTATGTGTGCCTGAGAGGGCGAAGGAAGGGTAGCAGAGCCCCCTGGGGCTTACGGGTTCTGCCAGCTGGTTCAGTTGAAGTCTGCAACCAATACCCAATCAGGCTGCTTGGGCAGGCAGCAATTTCCAGTGTTTTCTACAACTCTAAGTGGTCTCTACTGCCGCAGCTGAAAGGCAGTCCAGGGAGCTGGCGAAGCTTTCCACAATCCGCTGCCACTTAAATGTGTCAGCAGCAGCAGTACCAGAGGCCAGGCCCCCACACAAGGACAATCCTGTGGGACTGCAGCCAGGCCTTTCCTGACCCACAAGGGTGCAGTGCCCGCAGCCTCCAGTTCCTGGACTTCCCCAGTGCTGGGGCAAGGACAGACCAGGCGGCTTCTGGCATGGGAAAAGCAGGAAGGCTCAGAGCCATGGCCCACTTCCTCCTGAGGACTAGAAGCTCCAGGTTCTAGGCCACAGATCAGAGTGAGCTTTGGGAACCTGTAAGCACCTGCTCTCTCCCTGGAACAGTCTGAACAGTCAGTTCCCTCTGTAACTTCTGGATGCTTCTGCTGATGCTAAGCTGAACCCACACACCCAGGTCCCTGTGTGTCCAATGTGACCTTCCCCCTTGGCCTGTCAAAGGTGTCAGATCAACACTCCTGAGAGCAGGATGTACAGGTAAGATAAGGTGACCCAGCAGGGTTGAGGAGCCCCTGGGTGAGGAGGCCAGGTGGGAGGAGAGAGCCCAGGTGGAGGCCATGGGAACTCTGCTGTGGCTCCCACACATCCTCTGCTCCCAGGCTGAGGAAGGGGCTTCTAGGAGACTGCTTTCTTCTTAAGCAAGGAGCAGCAGAACAATGACAGTAGTAACAAGGACAAGCAGTACATTTCCTGAGCCCTCGCTGCACAGCCGGCATGCACTGAAGGGTTGCTGGTGGATAACCTCGTTAAATCCTCTTAACGATGGGTACATAACTGCTTCCGTATCACATGCGTTGGAATACAATTTGGCCATATTAACCACAGAATTTTCTTTTGAACTTCACGCACATCCCTTTGCACAGGGTGCCCATGCCTCTCTTGCCTCGGAAATGAAATCGGGAATAAATAACAACCAATGGACAAAAAGCCAATGACTCAGGAATTATGTCTCCAAGGGCACTGCAGAAGTACAACAGGGGCAATGGCCTTGAAGTCCTAGTGCTGTGGATTCCCAGAAGACGACTTTATGACTTGATGTTCCGTAGAGAAAATGTTTCCAAAGTTCCAAAAGTTCAGCTACTGGTCGGAAGTTGAAGGGACTGAAGGTGTCAGCCGTAAACTGACAGAATGGTGACCAGCATAGGGGTCGTGCCTCTCCCTGACAAAAGAAGCGGGAAGAAGCAAAGGGGAGAAACAGTCCACAGAGGAGCAGAGGAGGGCGAGGAAAAGGAGGAAGCCAATTTCACCCCTGTTCCTGAAAAGCTCCCACGTCACCCGCCTCCAACACCTCTGCAGCCACGAAATGAGAACCCAAGTTAAGAGGGGTGTGGGTCCCAGGTGAGGGTCCTGGGCTTGGGACCCAGGGAGCAGCTTGGGAGGTTTCGAGGCTCTGAAACACTCTCACACATGCACAGAGAACACACCCAGAGCACCTGCAGCCTGGGTCCCTGGGGATGCAGGTCTGCCCTTAATGCCCCTCCACACTTCCCTTCCACATCCCAACACGACTGCTGGGTCTCACTTTGGGCACCAAAATGAGAAAATTTCTTTGCTTTTTATTATTACATCATTACACAAATACTTCAGATACATTGCAAAAGAATTGCAAAATACAGATAAGCAAAAGGAATAATTAAAATCCCAGCATCCAGTGGAAGCCACGATGAACAACACATGTGTATGCATATATCTGCACACATGATTCATATCATTATAGCAACATCATTTCCCATCCATTTTACAATCAGATAGAGAAGGACAAGAGCCTTAAATTAGACTGTGCCACCAAAACTGCAAGGCAGCCCTTATGTCAGGAATTTATGACCCCAGAAAACGAAAATAAAGCAAGAACAGCAGCCATTTTACGGATGGGAAGAAGTGATGGAGCCCAGCTTCTGGACCCAAGGATTTGGTGCCAGACCTGCCCCCTGCTCCCTACGGCTCCCTACGGTGCCAGCATCGGGCAAAGAGCTAAGTGTCATTCCCCCTCTGAAGCGCAGACTAGGGCTCCTTCAAGCCCAAGTAAGCGCAATGCTGTCTTACAAATTGCCCCGAGTCAGGTGCTCTCCCAGGGTCAAAAAGACATGCGGAGAGGGGCAGGAGGGGCGAATGGAATACTGAAAAAGAAATCCATGACTCTTCAAAACTAGAGGAATGGGGATCAATATCCAAACCACAGTGCTGGTTATCAGTTGAACAATTTTAAAAGCCAGACATACAGGAACCATGTGTTCCCCATAATGGTTCAAATGAAATTATATAGTCCAGAACATTTCCAAAGAAAGAGCTTAGTTCAAGCAGGGGCATGTGGAGGCTACCGACGTGCACTGTGAAAATTTGATAACAGAGAGCATCTAATGAAAACAGATAGAACATACAGCCGCAGTCGCAGGTCATGCATGAATTATTAACCCCAGCGAGTTTTCTATCAGTTCTGAGAACTGAGGATCGCATCTCTGGTATACAATTGGGAGATATTGGGTCTTGATTTCATAAGAGCTTGAAGCAGGAGATGTAGTTATTTCTTCTTTAAATATATACTGCAATTACCAGTCGTGATGACTAAATGTTATTATCCATCCGCTGCTTGTTCAGGGACCCGTAAAGAGGAACCCTTTGCAGCTTCCCACCATTTCCTGTAGCAAGGGGCTGCAGCATGTGCACACCTATAAAATGTTGAGAATTTACTGTCGAAAATTTTTCCCGAGAGAAACCAAGAAATGAAAAACTCCTTGAACAGGTTTACAACTTCTGCTCAGAAACTTTTGATGAATTCTCATTGCAAGCAGAATAGAATCTCAGCTCTTCTGTTTAGCCTCTAAGGCCTTAAATGATCTGGTCGAACTCTCTCTCCAACCTGGTCTCAGGCTTCCTCTGCCTCACCAATTGCTTCAGCCAGGCTTGTCTCCCAGAGCCATCAAAAGCACCCAGTTCTACTAACACACTACTGATGGGACTGCAAATTTGTACAGCCACTCTGGAAAGGAGCGTTGAGACTCCTCAAAAGACTAGGGATGGAACTACCTTATGACCCAGCTATCCTACTCCTGGGTATTTTCCCAAAAGAGCTAGAATCAGCATATTGCAGAGACACAGCTACATCAATGTTTATAGCAGCTCAATTTACTATAGCTAAACTATGGAACCAATCCCGATGCCCCTTGCTGGATGAATGGATTAAAAAATTGTAGTGTATGTATATATACCATGGAGTTCTACCCCGCTATTAGAACGATATCATACCTTTTACAGCCAAATGGATGGAAATGGAAAAAATTATAGTGAGTGAAATATCCCAAACTCAGAGACTTAAGGGCCAAATGTTTTCTCTCATGTGTGGAAGCTAGTATAAAACTTACGACAGGATGACAGTCAGCTGAGTTGTCCTTGTCCATTCATCTGTTGATGGGCACCTGTGCTGGTTCCATAACTTGGTTATTGTGAATAGCACTGCTATAAACATTGATGTGTCTGTATCACTATATCATGCTGATTTTAATCCTTTAAGATATATTCCAAGGAGTGGGAAAGCTGGGCCATTTGGTGGTTCCATTCTTAGTCTTTTGAAGAATCTCAAGACTGATTTCCAAAGTGGTTGTACTGATTTGAAATGCCACCAAAAATGCATGAGTGTGCCTTTCCCCCCATATCCCTGTCAGCATTTATTGTTATTTGGATTCTTGATGACTGCCATTCTAACGGGAGTGAGGTGAAATCACAATGTAGTTTTGATTTGCATGTCCCTGATTGCTAGAGATGTTGAACATTTTTTCCATGTATTTGTTGGCTGTTTGTATTTCTTCTTTTAAGAAGTGTCTTTTTATTTCTTTTGTCCATTTATTAACTGGGCAATTTTGTTTTCTTAGTTTTTTTGGTGTTAACTTTTTTGTGTTCTCTATATATTCTGGATATTAATTCCATGTCAGAGGCGCAGCTGGCAAAGATCTGGTCCCATTCTGTAGGTTCTCTATTCACTCTTTTAATTGTTTCTTTTACTATGCAGAAACTTTCTAATTTGATGACATCTCACTTATCGGTTCTTGGTTTTATTTCTTGCACTTTAGGGGTCTTATTAAGGAAGTCTGTGTGTTGGAGTACTGAGCATGTTTTCTTCTAGCAGTTGCAAAGTTTCTGGTCTAATTCCTGGGTCTTTGATCCACTTCGAATGGACTTCTGTGCAGGGGAAAGGTTCTAGTTTCAGTTTCCTACATATGGATAGCCAGTTTTCCCAGCATCACTTGTTAAAAAGGCTAGCTCTTCTCCAATGTAGTTTTTTTTACCCCTTTTTCAGGTATCAGATGACTGTAAATGCATGGTTATGTCTCTGTGCCTTCTTATTCTATTCCATCAGTCTTTGTGTCTGTTTTGGTGCCAGTACTATGCAGGTTCTACTCCTGTAGCACTGTAGGATATTTGAGATCCAGCACTGTGATGCTAAAGGAGTCTTGTTCTTCTTGCTCAGTGTTGCGTTGGCTAGTCTGGGTTTTTTATTATTCCAAGTGGTTTTGGACCTGTTGCTTTCTAGTTCTGTAAAGAATGCCATTGGTATTTTGAGGAGTACTGCGTGGAATCCGTACAGTGCTTTTGGCAGTATGGCAATTTGGGCAATATTCTGCCTATCCAGGAACACGGGAGTTCTTTCCATTTTCTAAGATTTTTTCTTCAATGTTCTATAGTTTTCAGTGTATAGATCTTTCACCTCCTTAGATTTATTCCTAGTTAGTTTCTTTTTTTTTTAAAGAGAGAGGGACAGTGAGAGAGACAGAGAAAGAGAGAAACAACTTTATTTAGTTTTTCACATGGCCTTCGTTGCTCCAACACTTAGTTGTGTACGTGGTGCTGGGGTTTGAACCCAGGTCCTCGTGCTTGCCAGGCAAGCACTGAAACTGCTGAGCCACCGCTCCAGCCCCTATTCCTAGTTAATTTTGGGATTTTTTTTTGAAGCTCCTGTGAATGGAACTGTTTTCCTGATTTCTTTCTCAGCAGATTCATTATTGGAGTATAGGAAAGCAAAGCAATTGATTTGTGTATGTTGATCTCATAGCCTGCTGCTTTGCTGAATTTGTTTATCAACTCTAGATGACTCTGGTGGAGTTTTTTGTTTGGTGGGGAGGGATCTTCTAGATATAGGATCATGTCATGAGTAAACAGATAATTTGACTTCTTCCTTTCCTGTTTGTTATTCCTTTAATTTCCTTTTCTTGCCTGATTGCTCTGTCTAGAGTTTCAAGAACTACGTTGAATAGGAGTAGTGAGTGAGGATATCGCTGTATTGTTCCAGATTTTAGAAGAAATGTTTTCAGTTTTACTTCATTCATTATGATGTTGCTATTGGGTTTATCATAGATAATTTTTACAATATGGAGGTAAGTTCCTTTTATCCCTTATTTCTCCAGCTAAAATATTTTTAACATGAATGGGTATTGGATATAATTGAATGCTTTTTTGCATCTATTTCAATCATTGTGAGATTCTTATCTTTAATTCTATTTATGTGGTGAATTATGTTTATTGATTTGTACATTTTGAACCAGCCTTGCTCTCCTGGGATAAAACCCACTTGATTGTGGTATAATATTTTGTTAAGGATTCTTTGCATGTGTGTTCATCAGGGATATTGTTCTGAAGTTTTCTTTCCTTGATGTGCTTTTGGTTTTGGTATCACAGTTATACTGGCTTAGAACGAATGTGGCAGTGTTCCCCTCTCTTTTATTTCATGGAGTAATTTGAGGAGGATTGGCATTAGCTCTTCCTTAAGGCCTGGTGAAACTCAATTGAGAATCCATCCAGATTTGGGCTTTTCTTTGTTGGAAGGTTTTTGATAGCAGCTTCAATGTCATTGCTTGATAGTGGTCTGTTTAGGTTTTGTGGACCCCCATGGTTCAATTTGTGTAGGTCATGTGTCACAAAATTTGAAAATATCTTCTAGATTTTTCCAGTTTATTATTTTCAAAATAGTTTCTAGTGATCCTGTGGATTTCTGAAGAGTCTGTGGTGATATCTGTTTGTCATTTGTCATCTTGCCTCAATGTCCCCCACAGTCTCTACCCAGAGCCAAGCATATAGTAAACCAGGGAACACTTTTCAAGCACTGACTGAAGGACTTGGTTGACCTGGGGATTCTGGGGGCGTAAGTCAAACTTCAGAAGCAAAAGAAATAGTGAATCTCAGGGCATGACCCCGATCTTCCTGCTGGCCAGAGAACCATGTCCTCTCTAAAGCTCTAAAGGTAGTGCCAGCCGGAGACAGGAAACTCTCCATTCAAATTAAAATAAGAGGGCAATAAAGTGACACACAAATACCTAGTTATAAATGCTAAAGGGACTTAATCAAGCAATAGGGCATTGCTTTTCTATTGTGGCATAATGTGAAGGTATTTTATTACTGGCAATTGGCAAAAAAAAAGTCAAATGACTTTATGGGGGCTTTTCTAAATTATATTTATTAATGCATGTAATATTATTGAAAAATATACCTCGGAGTAAATGTTCCATTGAGCTACAAGCTGCCTGCAAGGAGGCATTATAAATATACACAGGAGAATGTCACTATCTTCACCACCCCCTTCGCACTTCACACAGCCTTCTAAAGCCAAACTAGCAATGAACACTTGGAAAGGTACGGGGATTTTACAGCAAGTAGACTGCGTAGGTTAATTTGCAGAGCCTGGAAAAATATCAATTGTCTCTAAATGTGATAACCTATTTTAGAGTTCTTTCAGACTATATTTTCCCAGACCCCTCGCGTCTTTCTAATATGTTGGCATTTGCTTTTAGAAACCTGTTCTGAATAAATGTGGTCAGGGACACTTGACAGGACTATTCATATTTATTATATTTCAATGCTTGGAAACAAAAGAGCTTATGGCAGAGGCACACCGGGGCAGATGCGCGCAAGAGCTTTCTTCTCTTCCCTCTGGTCACTCCGTGTGCATCTGTCTTGATGGACAAATGCATCCCGTCGCTGTTCGGGGATCCCGACACCATCTCCTGCTGCCTCTTGAGTCCCACCCTGGATCATCCTCCCACTCTCGATGTTCCGGTAAACCACTTGATGTGGTTTCAGAACTCCAGCATCCAGCCTCCCTATTTCAGAGCCTGCCACTCCCACTCTGCTACCTCTCCTGGGGCGTGACCCCAGGGCCACCCCTCTTTGATCTTGTTTCTGCTTGTCTCCAGCCACTTCCATAGCGCTAAGTGAAACCAATAGGAGTCGACTTGCCCAAATTTATGAAGCTAGTTTCCATACCCGGCTGGCTGCTTTTCACGGTGGATTCTACAAATTGGTTGAAGATGGAGACAGGGGAGGGGGGAAAGCCAAAGGAAACATAAGCTGTTAAAAAGCAGGCCAACGAAGCAAACTGAAATCGACTGCAGAGCTTACCTGCTGTCTTCTCCAGCGCTCCCACGTGGGAGGAGATGAGCCTGCAGCCACAGCAGTGCCGGAGGATCCCCGTCTCCAGCAGATGCCAGCTTTGCCCCCTCTGTTCCTGCTGCAGCTAGATCCAGGCTGGGAAGGCTTCCAAATGCAAAATACGCCTCGCTTCTGTGTAGCTTTTCTGTGTTCAGTAATTCACACTCCTCTTTCTCGCTGTCTAACCCCCACTGCCTCAGGTTTTAGATTTATTTTTTAAAAGCCTTTCCTCATGTCCTTCTCTCGGCAACAGGATATAGTATTAGGAGGGCTTGAGCTACTGTGAAATTGTCAAGCTGGTCGGAAATCGTCATCTGGAAAGGGGAAAGAAAGCGTAGCATTATCCAGGACAGTTTTAGGATGGGGTAGATGGGTACAGGGATTTCTCTAATGTAGCCAAAGGGGCTGCCCAGAGGAGCCCCAGCCTCAACACTCCTGCACTGGTCTCCTGTGGACTTGAATTCCCACAGTCAGTAAATTGATTTAATTTTTTTTTTAAAGAGAGAGAGACAGAGAAAGAGAGAAACAACTTTATTTAGTTTTTCATATGGCCTTTGTTGCTCCAACACTTAGTTGTGTACATGGTGCTGGGGTTTGAACCTGGGTCCTCGTGCTTGACAGGCAAGCGCTGAAACTGCCGAGCCACCGCTCCAGCCCCCTTGGTTTAAGTTTTAAAAGTATGCATATGTAACATACACACACACACACACATATATGTGTAAGCAATGTGCAATCATGGATCCATTATCAAAAATCACAATTTCTTTTGTTCTAAACTTACGAAAAGCTCAAAATTAGAATGAGGTTACATCCCCCAGTAAACCAGGGGAAAAAAAACCCTAATGTCAAATCATTTGGTAAAGCTTTAATTCACTCACTCATCAACCTGTATTAATGCCAACCACATGCCAGGCACCATTTTAACTGCTAGGGACCCAGAGATCACATGGAGATAGGTAAGATATTCACGATCACCTTCATTCTCAGCTGATGACCCTACTTCTCCTTTCTTTGAGAAATGAAAGCAATCAGAAGAGTGATTCTGCCCACTCCCACTGTCCCGTCCATCAACGAGCTTGCTTTCACACCATACCCTCTGCCTACCCTCCATTTTTCATGGAATCCTGGATCCTCTGTTGCCTACTCCAGGACCTCTGTCCGGCAAATACCCTCTGTATTCTGCATCACACACTTTCCTCTGCTCTGTAGTCACTTATGCCTTCCACACTGTCACACCCAGCAGTCAGTGCTCAGCCCTCATTTTCCTGGGTGAACTCTCAGCTCTCACTGAGAGAGACCTCCTGCCTCCGAGGGACACTGACTTCTCGGGGTGTCAGTGGTCCACGTTCTATTCTCCTCTCACTCTGCAGTACTCCTTTTCATTTTTTTCTTGCTGGCTCCTCCTCATCAGGCAAATCTCTAAATGTTGGCCCTCCAAAGGGATCAGTTCTTAGGATCCTTCTTTTCTCTTCCAATACCCATCTCACCCATTTCCATGAATATTCACTGATGACTCCCAATTTACATCTCCAACTCAAATTCTCCCTGGAGTTCTAGGATCATACATCCAACATTGTCTAAAACGTGACCTCTTGTTGTTCTAACAGCTGTCTCAAACTTCCTGCGTCCCCATTCGGGCCTCTGCTTACTCCCTGGTCTAAGCCTGATCCTTGCTGATGTTCCCCACCACAGCCGATGCAAGGTCAGAGCTCCATCTGCACAGGTGAAAGCATTGGCGCCATCTTTCACTCCTTCCACTCTCTCACCTACTGTAGTCAACCCACCAGCAAATGTTGTTAATTCTTCCCTCAAAAGGTGTCCAGAATATGACCATGACACAGAGTTCTGCTACCACCCTTGTCCCTTATGCCACCACCATACCTCACCAGTCCCATTGCAATGACCTCCTAGATGGTCTTCCAATGTGCACCCTCCCCCACCTGATTCCATTGTGCCTCTGCATCTGGATTATGACTTTAGCACATAGGCAGATGAGGTCACTCCTCTGCTCATAATCCCCACTACTTTCCAAGAAAAACTCGAGCTCTCACTCCGACTTCAAGGACCTCCCCAGTTGCCACTGCCCAGGGCAATCTTGTCTTGCATCACTCTGTCTCTCCACTTCCTGCCTCCTGACTGTTCTTGGACTATCCTAAGCACAGTCCCACCTCAGGACCCTTGCACTTTCTGTTTTGTCTGTTTGGAACTTATCTCCTCCAGATAACTCCTGGCTTATTCCTTCATTTCCAAGTTACTGCTTAAATATGCTTACATCAGAGATATTCTTAGACTGCCTAGCATTTACTGTCTGTATTGATTCCATTTTAATTTTCTTTATAGTACTTACCATTATTTGATTTATTTATATGTCTTTTCCTGCTGCTCTACCATCAGCATATAAGGTCCTTGGGAACTATTTTATTTATTGAAATATCCCCCTTGCCTCAATAATATGTGTTGAGTAACTGGAATTAAAAGCTTGGTTTTAATGAGCTCATAGTCAAGCAGAGAAAACAGATAGAAAAATGCATCCACAAGTTAACGTAGCAAGGGCTTTGACAAAGAGCTGGCTGGGGGTGAGAGGAAGACCCAAGAGCTGCAGCTAGGGAAGGCTGCAGAAAGCTCCCCGAAGAGGTGAGATCAGAGGCTTCAAATTAAGGAGGAGATCCATAGGTGAGGTGCATGTGGCAATGTGAACACAGTCGGGACATAAGGAATAGGGAAGACTCGTCAAGGATATTTTGAGCAAAAGAGAGGCCAAAGCAAGCAGAATTTGGAAACTCCACACTGCATGCCAAAGCAGGGTAGGGACCAGAACAGGTAGGAGTACACACAGAGAGGCCAGGAAGGGAGGAGATGAGATTGGAGTAGAGTCGCAGCACAAGGCACCTTCACTGTCAAGTTAATAAGCTGGGAATGCGGCCGGTGGGCGATATTTCAAGGTTGCAAGGTGTTATGCACACAGGAACTCCATAAACTTCCTTTGGATGAATGCAGGCAGTGTGCTGACTGCTGGGCAAATGGCAGGGAGGTCACAGCCCTTCTGTTTGGCAGGGATGGCAGGGCACAGCTACAATGCAGGAATGGTGGATGGTGATAGCCAGCTCACCCCCAGCAGCATGGTGGGTGGCAGGGAGGGAGACAGCCAGGAAGCAAGGCAAGACCCGCTGGAGGACTCACCAATTGAAGCAAGAGGTGATCAGCTAGCAGGCCCAGGAGAGGTACATGCCCAGGACAGACGGTCAAGGCCCACAAGCTGTCAGAGCAAGAGGTGGAGTTCTCTGGTGTCTTCACTCCTTCCGGTGCTCTGCCTCACACCTGCTGCTGGATTGGATGTGTTATCTCACAGGCTGCCAGAACCTTCCCGGGAAAGCAGCATGTGGACGAATTTTGAAAATATAGTCTGGCTGTATCCAGAGAGCTTCGCGAGCTGGCTCCCTGGGACCACACGCTGAGACACTTTGCAAGAAAATTTACCAGAAGACAGATGGCGAATGTCAGGGGGCCTCACACAGCTGAAGAGACAACAGGGCAACCAGAAAGCAGCGCCCCCAGGACTAGAGGTCCTGGAGCAGGCAGACCCATGGCCACCTTCCCCAGCCCTTCACTGACCCCTGTGGGAGCAACGATGGGTGCCATGACCCAGCGTGAATTTACGGGTGAATCGTCCCACATTGCTCCACTCTGAATATTCTCTGAGCTTATTACATCGGCTCAGATGAACACTCTAAATTTAGACCCAAACTCTCTCATGTTTCCAAGGGAACTGTAAATTACTTTGTGAACGTACGTACAACACAGCCAGCCCAATCTGCCTGATGGCGCCCTCCCTTCCACTCAGAATCGCAGGCACCTCATAAATCCCTGCCTGCCCAGGCTCCTGGACAGGAGCTCACAGCAGCAGAAGACTTCTTTGCTGTCCCCATGCCCCTGCAGGGGAGGCTCTGCAGCTCCAGTAGACTCAGGCCCTCAGCTGCCCATGTTGTGCCTGCCAAGGGTTTGCTGATGGAGAAGTCAGAGATGCTACATGGCCTAGAATCAGCCATTCCACCCGGCCATGCAAAGGCTGCCCTCAAAGTATCCTGTCCCGCCTGGTAATGAAGATGGAAGAAGAAGGATCTAGCAGGGAAGGGTGGAGCACGTGACTTATTTTTTGATGAGGAGGCCAGTGTATCATGAGGGCTGACTTCAGCTATAAAAACAGAGACTAGAAACAGCAATGGTGTACACAATAGAAAATGTTCTCTCTCTTGTATAAGAAATCCAGATATACTCAGATCAGGATCGGCAGCGTGGACACGCGGTGTGGTCATGACCTTAGCCTCCTCCTACCTTCCCTCTGTGCTTCTCGTTGTGTGGTTTCCGTCCTCAAAGTCACTGTGTGGTCCAGCAGGGCCTCCAGAGCTCCAGAACCATGCTCCAGCCAACAGGAAGAGGAAAGCGAGAGAAGAAGGAGGCAATTCGCAGAGTTGACTCCCTTTGCAGCCTTGTCAGAGTCTCACATCATCTCTGCTTGCATCTCCTGGGCCCTACCTGATCACCTAGCCACTCCTGACACGAAACATCAGCCTTTGATGGGATGCAATTCAGCCCCAAATAAGAGTGTGGTCCACCGCCAAGAGGGCAGAGGAGAATGGAAATCCAGCAGTCTTGGCTCCACTTGGGCTGTAGTCCTGAGCAGCACAGGGCCTCAAGCCCCATCAGATACCATGGAACCTAAAATAATGGCAAATACTCAACAAGAGGAACAAGCCCTAAAAGGGTGTGGAATGAGAGAGAGGGAAAGGAGAGGAAATGAAAGGAGGGAGGGAAGAAAAGCGAGTAGAAAAAGAACGGGGAACAAGACAAGGGGAAAATTAAAGAGAAGGCTGTAGAAGGAAAGGAAAGGGCACTCAGGTGTTTCAGGGTACCTGCATTTTCTATCTGAAGAGGGGAGTTTTGCTACCTGGGCAAATTTTGGCATTGTTCTTCTGGAGTTGAGGGTTTTTCTCCTGTGCCTTCCCTGGTGTGAGACTCTAGCCTCTGCTTCTAACTACACCTGGTTTGGCTCCTACTTCTTCCTAGAAAAAGGGACCAGCCAGCTCCCTCTGTCTCTGGGCTACCTTTGACCATCAGTTATACAGTGTCACTTGGGCAGAACAGAAACTGTCTCTAAATCTGTTCTACATTATTCTCAATGCTAAATACAGTGCTGTCTACACATGATGGGGCCTTAATCATTCTTGCTAGGTAAATATATGAGATAATCTTTATTGTTTCTCAGCACCATGTAGTTGAGACACAAACCTAATTTTAATAACAAATTTGTATGAGAAACTTCCAAGGAAAAAGTTCAGGTTCTGATGTTTCTACCAATTGATTTATTCCTCCGTAAAGGTCTATTTGACACAGCTTGGAGAATGTACCACGCTGAATGTCACGCGGAGGGGTATGCAGAATGCAGGCTGCTCCCCGGCCTACGGGGAGTGGTGCAGACTCCATTCCTGGAATGGACCCTCTGCTGAGGAAAAGCGGGTGCTGAGTCAAGACCTTCCCCGTCCATCCATACACCCGCAAATCGAGGGGGGCCCATATCAGCCCCCAGAGAGACAGCAAAATACTTGGAGGAAAACTGAAACAAAAATCTTCCCTATCAAACAAACGACATTTCTTACTACAGATATGAAGGAGACCATTATTACAGTAATAATTTTCCTCAGAGCTATGGCATTTCACTCGGCCTCCTTCTGTATTTGGTAGATAGAAACATATCTTATCTAAAGACAATGAAAGAGAAATAGAGAAAAAAATCAGGATTCCAGGGAAAACCATGGTACTCTTCAGATGTAAAGGAAAAGTGTAAGACAGCATTGAAGGAGGGAGACTTCACAGTGGAAAGGTCATGGGGCAAGGAAGGGGCAGGCTTCTGCTGCAAGTTCAGCTCTGCCCCTGAGCCGGGTGTTTTCTCGCTTGATAATTAAAAACATCTAAGGTGACCCGTGCGTTCCACTCTCTGACTTCATGGCTTCCAGTCGGTACCCACTGGAAGAAAATTCTAGCATTACGCTCATTTGAGGAGATTGAAGCAAGAGAGGTTACCCAAATAGTAATTAGTGGGACCCTGGCAGCCAAATGTAGAATCTGTTCCTTTCCCTACTATAGAGCTGCCTTCCATTTCTCTCTCTCTCTCTCTCTCTCTCTCACTTTGTATATGCATACATACATACATGCATACATATATGTAAAGGGATATTTTACAAATATGCAGATATACATATACATGTATATGTATATATATATATACATATACATGTATATGTATATGTATATGTATATGTATATGTATCTCTGCATACATATAATCTATATCCTTATATGTATTCTATATTTACATCTGTATCTATATCTATCTTGATGATTCACAACTCACATTTGCATAGTCAGGGCCCTGAAATTTCTTCTTTAAAAAAATCCATTAAACTGTTTCATTCCAAGATTCTTAAATTTGCTTGACATGAGGAGCCCCTTTCAGATACTTTTTCTTTCTTTGCTTCACTTCTATCAGCAACCCACATCACAGACTGTTCTAGAATACCATGAAAACATGTTACTGAGGTTTTAGCTGTAAAAATATAAAAATTGAAGAATGAGGGTTCTGAAGGATGAGAATCTTGAATCCTGGGTTCAAATTTCTTCTCTATTTAGACCGATGTAAATATGACTAGATGACTCAAAGTCTACAGGAAAGTTGTCAGATTTTTCAGGTACTACATGTGTGTAAAGGAAGTTGATAAATACAGAAAATAGAGTGGACTCTATCCCTGGATATCCAGTTAGTCGTTTAAGTTATTGAGGACAAATAGAAAACAGAAAAAGGGTCAGGAATCTAGAATGAAGTAATAGAGAAGAGTGTAGAGGGAAGAAAAACTTCAAATTCAAACACAAGAGATTTGGATCTGAGTTCAAATTCAACCAATAGTTAGAACTCTATTCCCTTTTATGTGACCGGAATATAATATTGGGCCTGGTCGGTGCTCAAAAAAATACATGTTGATTTGAACAAATGTCTGATCTTTAGCAATTTACTTCACCTCCCTGAGCCTTAGTTTACTCATGTGGAAAATGCAGATGATAATAATCATTTCCACTTCCAAGATTGCTCAGGAAATTCAATCAGATGATGTATTTTTGAGCAAGTTTTAATCTCAAAGTCTGACATAGCTGTCGACTTCTAGTCCTGATGTCATCAACAGTAATAAACTTGGGGTTTGAAACATGGCCTCACAAATCCACGTCCCTTCCTGCAGCCACATCTCCTCCAGAGTAGAGGCTGCTAGTCAACAGCAGGCATGCAGCTCTGATATAGGAAGATGACGGAGGGACATTCCCTGACCAAATTAGCTTCTAGCTCTGAGGAAAGAGCCCCTCAAAAACAGGTAGACGCAACTCTTTGGTTTACTGTCGGCACACAGTAGCTCAAAACTGCCTCTTGAATTCACTGACTTCCACATTTTGAGGTTTGCTTACAGAGGTAGAATGTCCTTTTTCACCTCCCCCTTCACGGTTCCTCACAGCTACAAAAAGCTAGGATTTCTATTAACCCGGACACCAATCCAAAGCTCCTCGTGCTACGGTGCATTTCTTGATGCTGAGGCAGAGGGGTCTGGGAAACTCTGCCTCAAAACAAAACAGAAAGTGAGAACACATGCTGCCGGTAGCCCATACTCAGGCTGAGGACACTTGCTTCTTGTTGCTCCAGTGTCCTCTAGGGCTGTTCTCGCCATCACAGGGCCACAGGGCTAGCGATGAGGTGCGGCCAGGCCCATGCTCTGAGAGTGAGGCGCAAGCCAGATGCCAATGAGAGCTTGATGAAGAAGCAGAGGCCTCCCTGGTGGTCCCTGTGTGGACTCCGTGTCCACATGGAACACATTCTCAAAATTAATCCCATCTGTTTCCTGTACCCTCTTAGAGTGGCTACTGGAAGGTTTAAAATCATGCAGGTGGCTCACATTCAGCAGCTCCCACTGTAGTTTTATTGGACAGTGCTGACCCAAAGCAATGATTTTCAAATTGTGGGTTGCGGTTTATTCGTGAATTGTGAAGCCAATTACATGGATTACAACATAAATTTTTTTTTGAAGGAGGAGAGAATAAATAGATTGTGTGGCATTAAGTGAAGGTAAAAATGTCCTGTGAAATTTGGTGTCAATTACACACACACACACACACACACACACATACACGTACACACACACGTATCAATCAGATAATTACAGACATTTCGGATAGGTCACTACAAAGATAATGTGCTTTTAGTCAATAGAGTAGAAGTGTTTGACCCTTTCCTAAATTATCCTTGATGAGACAATACTTCCTCAGGTCAGAGGAAGCATTGCACGAACGGCAAAGGCTGTGATTTGTATCTGACCAGGGAGATTCAGAGATGAGTCAGGCAATGGCCTTTCAAGTTTTGCGCGTGGAAACTCTGCCGCCTGTCCTGGTGTTGCACTAACGTAGGAGTGAAGGGCATGGCTGTTAACCCATCCGAGGCACCAGAGCACCGAGGCTGGTGGAGAGACTGGTGCACAGGACGCTTGTCCCCACGCAGGGCCTGCTGGGGCCCAGAAGCAAGCAGAGCATCCCTGTGCAGGAGCCCAGGGATGGCCAGGCTGTGACCCTGAAGGTGAATTAGACCTCGAGTTACTAATTTTATCCACAGAGATGTGCTTCCTCCTTCGGCACATCTCTGAATGTCAGGAAATGTTCCTCTCCAGACTGCTTGGAAATCCACAGCTCCAACACTGTTCCTCAAGGTTATTAAATTAAAAGACACGGCCAACACATATACCTGGAGGCTGAGTGTCACTCACTGCAGCAGGCGCCCAGGGCAGCTTTCTCTAGAGGGTCACAGGCCCAGCTCCAGGTTGGACCCAAGGACAGCATGGTGGTCAGTCGTGACTAAATAACCCTGGCCTTCGAGGAGGCAGGGGCTGAAGTCACAGCAGCCGTGGAGGCCGTGTCTCCCATGCTGCCACCGCACCCACGCTCAAGCCTTCCCTGGAAGGGTGAGCGATGATTTGACCTAATTACCACTTATGGAAGAAAGGCCAGAGGGGCTTCATGTCCCAGGCCCCAGCCTGCCAGGAGACTGAAGGATGCTAAATCAGGTTCAGTGGCAGCGGGTGACATGCAGGGACACAGGACGCAAACGAGCCTCACCATTTCTAGCTGCCGTCCTTGTCACTGGAGGGCCTTGTAGCAGCTTGTGAGGACACTGCTTCAGGAGCTGACCCTGCAGGTCGCGAGTGTCCCAGGACACTGGCATCAAACACCCTGACAGTGAGTGCTCACGCAGCGTGAGTCCCGGCACACCTCAGAAGACACCCTTCGGGCCACCGCTTCTTTTCAGAGCACTTACTTTTGTGCTGGGCCCTGTGTTCAGTGCTTAATACCTGTCATGAGTTACATGCTTAAGTGAGCCATGTGGAGATCAATGCTATTATCATCACTTCCGTGTTACAGATGGGGAAACCGAGGCTCGGAAACTCCATCGCTTGCACACAATTGCACAGCTAGCACGCTGGACTAGACTCCAGGCCTGTGTAATCCTCAAGCCCCACACCTACAGCCCCCTTTTGTCTCAAGGTCTTAGAAGGCTTTGACAAGCCTCAAAATCCACAAACCTTAGCCCAGAGGCCTGATTCAGAATCACTCTCAGAGGCTCTCTGGAGGTCACGGACCCATCCTCCCCACGATGCAGGGAGGCCAGCAGTCCTGGAGTGCCCTGGTGTGAGCCACCCTCCACAGTCTTTGACCTGATGCTCCTTGCCTAGAACTTTCTCTCAGCTTAGCTCCCATCTTCACCAGTAGTGTCCACATCTCTCACAACGCCATGGGGCCTTCCTCCCTCTTTTTGAGACTGCATCCCCTCTGGTCGAGTCTGGCCAGTGATAGATAAAGAATGGGACAGGTACTTCCTGTCCCTTTCCGTCGCATCTCAGTCCCTGGCTCCAGACCCTCCCATCCCCACTGACACTTCCCTTTCACACAGCTTTAGATCCACCTGTTGGAGGGCTGTTCTCATCAGATTGCTCAGAAATGACAGGGCCATTCTCTAACGGAACTGTTCCTTATTCTGATGGGAACCAAACCAAAACGTTTGCCACAACAGTCATAGGTTGGGACACAATTCCACACCTGGGTGGATGAAGAAGGGGAGCCCGTCACCCTGTCCACACTTTCCAGGTTACAAACAGTGCGGCACAGCTGCCCTGTAACTGGGATCTGCTCAGCCCCCAACTCCTGCCTGCCCAGCCCTGGCTTCATCTGAACTGCTCGATCGGGGCCAGGTGGCCCACACAGACCTGCCTTCCACTTTTGCAGTCCAGGCAGCGCCATACCCCACCCTACCTCCCCCATACAGCAAGCCAGAGGCACTTGCTGGTTTTGAGTATCGATTCCAAACAGGGTGCAGTCTCAATCATGGAAGAGAGCCCAGAAGATAAAATTGGGGAAAAAATACACCAAAATCAATGATCTTCACAGGGTCAGGATACTAAAATAGAACCTTTCTGTATGTAATGGATAGTCTATAATGAATATGTATTATTTTTCTAATCAGAAATAAAAACATTTTATTAAAAAGTGTTAGGCCACTGCTGTGAGTGTCTGGTGGCACAGGCACATCTCGACCCCCGAGTGCTGGGATTGCTGTCTTGGTTCTGTTGATGTGTCTCCTTCCTTGTGGTTCTGATCCTCAAGCCTCTGCTCCAGCTCTGTGACTATCAGTGGATCCTGGTTACATCCTGAAAGCCTTACTTTATGGTCTCACTGAGATCATTTTCCGTTGCTATAAGAAAACATCTGCTACTGGATAACGTATAAAGAATAAGAGGTGTTTTAGAGGCTCACAGTTTTGGAGTCTGGGAAGTCCAAGTGCATGGAGCAGGCATCTGCAAGGCAGCGTGAGTGAGCCTTCTCGCAGCAGCATCACACGATAGAGGGCACCACAGGACAAGACAGAGTAAGTGTGTGAGCTCAGGTCTCTCTTTCTGTCCTTATAAAGCCACTAATGCCATATGAAAGCCCCACCCTCATGACCTCATTTGATCCTATCACCTCCCAAAGGTCCCACTGCTGCGCATGCGAGGATTAAGTGCCAACACATGACCTTGGGGCACACATTCAAACAGCCATCATCCACTCCCGCCTTGCCCAGCATCGTCTCCAGTCCAGCCCAGGACAGCCCATGGTGGTGTGGACCCTGCTGAATCCACCCAAAGCCTCACATCAGCCGCCATCGCTGGGTGACTAGCTCCAACTCTGGCACCCTCTGGTTCCTTAGAGTCTGGTTTCTGGGATCGCCCATCCCAGGAATGATCAAGGAATCCTCATGATTCCTGGAGGACTGAGGTCTCGATGTGTGTTCTAGTCATACCCTTTGGGAAGTGGAGCTGACTAGTCACTGAGGGCTGTCAATCATCTGCATGGGGGAAAACTGGTACCTGTTTGTACTCGTGGGTCAAGAAGCATGACTACAACTAGCATCAAAGGATTCGTCACTCAGTGTCACCTTCACATCCTCCGTTCTGCTCAATTCAACAACTAATTTAGCAGCCAGTAATGGATCAACGTTCCCCTCATTCCCCTTAATGCTGGGGCCAAGAAGGCTGAGGAGGAAAGATGGCTGCTGCTGGGCGACCCACAACTCCTGGGACCGTGCAGAAATGGAGAACTGCCAACCCTACCGATACCTCCCCATAGATTATGTGCCACTTCACAGTTTATAGAAGACCCGATTCTCCCTGCAGATAACTCCTACTTCACAGAAACGGAAACTGAGACTCAAGAGCCGTCACATGATGTCCCCAGCTCTGAAGAAGCCAATGAATGGAAGGGGAGGAGGCGGATGCTCTGTGCCCCCAGCCAAGCAGTCACCCTTCTCCAAAATCTCCTTGAGAGGCCCCCTGGAGGGAGCCATCCGTGGCCAGGCTCATAGCCAACAACCTCCATCAAGGCCAAGGGCAAAGAAGGCCATGGATGCCTCCTTCATGTCTGAGATGTAGCAGGTAAATCTAAGGGGGACTGACAGGGCCTGACAGGGCCAGAGTAATCAGAGGATCAAGCTTTTCAGAGAAGATGGACATGTGACAGGTAAAGACAATTAAGGGGTGTGGACAGCCTGACAGATACCAAGGCCAAAAATAAGAAGCAATGTGACAGGCAGCCACAACCAAAAGGAAAGTGAGAGGGAGACCTATAATCCCAGGGCTATCAGTGAGAAAGGTTGGAAGGCGGTAGGCCAGGTGTTTAGTGCCCTACCAATAAACTGCTGATGGACAGCGTGGTGTGTTCTAATCCTCTCCCGTCACCCACACACTCCAGCCTGTCAATGCAGAGAGGAACATTTTGGAAACTTTGGAAGCAGTAAAAACAAACTTGTGGGAATGTGCAAGACCCCTGAGTATGCGTGGCTGTCTAGAGCCACGTCACTCGTCCTGTGTGTGAGTATTATTTAGAGCTGGGGACTTGCGGCTCTGCAGGCTGTGTCAGATCCTGGTATGAAAGATAGCTGGTTTCCAGACTCCGCCCTCCAGCCGTCATCCCTGGGGTGGAGGGGGGCTGGGCAAGACTCTACAGATATCTACAGTGATACTCGGAATAAAGAGTTCTGCTGGAGCTCGACAGAAAAATGATTATCACAAAATCTTTCTCCTAATAAGCTTCCCAGCCCACTGAGTCTAAGTGGAGAGTCAAAGATTTTGGAGTGAGCTGTTTGAATCTTGGCACCCTCCTCTAAAGGCTTTGTAATGTTTAGACAAATCATTTAACCTCTCCATGGTGCCTCAACTTCTTCACTTATAAAATGGAGTTAATGACGATGTTTGTATGGGTGGGGGTGTGGCTCAGTGGTACAGCGCTCATCTAGCATGTGTGAGGCCCTGGGTCCCATCACCAGCACTTGGAAGGTTCCTGTTTCAAAACTGCTCCCCAAGAATGAAGTGCACAGATGACGGAGGGAGAGAATTCAGGAGCAGATTTCTTATATGCAAACAAGGCAACCTCCCACAGCGCGGAGGGGTTCCAACGTGGGTACCGTCCGTGGCTCTCTGTCTTGGGGTTTTTATGCTGTTTTGATGTGGAACTAACCTTTCACTGGAGAGTCCCTGTTAATTATTCTCTTTCTCTGACTCAGTTGATGGTGTACAATTTTAATTTCTTATTCTGGCAATGGGGTGGTTTAACATGTTTATTAACCTGAGTTTGTCCTGTGCTTCTTCCTTAAAACAAAATAATTGCTTGGATTCAAAACAACTTTCGGGGGTAGACAAATCTTTTGGGGGTAGACAAATGTCAGGATAGTTGAGGAAACCCTGGGGCAAGAACAGAACGGGCATCCACGCAGGAGTGGGGTCTTCCAGTCAGGCAGTCAAAAGCAAATTACAAGTTTTAGCCTCAGGTTTTAATCTGGGGTGGTGGTCCTGCCTCAGCACCGCAAAAACTTTAAAAAGTAGTAGTAATGGTTCTTCTGATTGCTCTGAGGATGAAAGGAGTTAATGTTTCAAGTCTTAGACTCCTACATGTGCTGGACTATATACGTGCCAGTCCACGAAATCCCTTCCTCTCCCTCCTCGTGCAATCCCCCCCACACACTGCAAGAGGCGGAAAGCACAGACTCCCAACCTGATATTCCAGTAGATTGAGCCTGAGGGGACGAGCCCTCTGCTTCCTAATGAAACATGCAGCTGGTTTAGGAAGACTCAGCCATCAGCCCATGTCTTCAGTCAGCTAGGAAAAGCCCAGTGATCTTGTTGATTTGGAGAAAAGAAATAAATAATCATAATACCTGTTGTTGACTTAATATTGTGGACTCATCTTGCAGGTCAAAATTCAGGCTCATTTCAGACACATCTGTGGGTCCAAATGAATGTAGATATAATATTCCAGAACCGTGAAAGGCCCTGGCATGGCCTGCCTCATAGTCTCAGGAAATGGCTTACCTGCTCTGGGCAGTCCATTTAGCAAATCAAATTAGAGTTTCGCTCAGCCCGGGGTGATGCTGTTACAATGATTTCCATTGGGAATCTTGTCTGATAATGCCAACTAGGATTCAAGAGATTAGGTTTCTCCATTGCAAACTCCCAGGAAAGGATCCAGTTTTGAGTTGACTTTAGGAGGCTCTGAGAACCTCTTGGAGCATACTCCCCCAGCCCTGGAGGAGAATTGTTGACTTAATCTGTGGGCAACTGCAAGGCTTCCTCTGCACCGCCGGCCTGGACTCTCCACCTGCTCCCCACTCACCCTCAGTTACCAGGCCCCATCCCACCCCCACCTCCGCAGCCAGGGTCAATGTTGGCCAGCTTGCCATGCAAGCTCCCAAGAGTGTCCTAGGAGCGGAGAAAGTGGAAGACTGAATTTTGTATTGATTTAGAGAACACGTTCTTAGAGCGAAATAAAAACAAATAAATAAACCTATGTCTTATTTATTTATTTATTTAATGCCAGCTGTATTTTTCTGGTGTCCCTGTGAGAAAAACAAACTAAAGGCGATGTGAACTGGATTCCTTTTTATACCATAAATTTCTCAGCTGGCGCAGCGATTACCCTCAGAAAACTCGATTTCTTTAGTAACAGCTTGTCATGTGACCTTCACTCATCTGTAAAGCGGAATGATATCCTCACCTTACCCACTGCCCAGAACCAGGGGAAGGATCTACCGAGGTGATGTTTAAGGAAACACTAATGAGCTCTACAAATGCCAGGTTTGACTACTCTGGCTCATTGTAGCACTTTTCAAAAGGGGAAAGGCAGAAAGATCAATGTGAGAGAAAATGTTGGAACCTTTCACAGGCCATGAATCTGACTCTCTGGATAGCATGAAGCCACACTGAACTGTGTCCACTGTTAGGTTAGTTGAAGGCTGTTGTTGAAATGAAAATGTCATGGTTATTTATGGTTTAAGGCCTACCTGTTTCCAAACAAATTTTCAGACGGCATTAATTTATTGCCAATACTGTGTCTTGTATTACTTTGGCATTTGACTGGGGGAATGAGGAAGCGCAGACAAAAGTGAATATTAAGCAGAGGAGGAGAGAGGAGGAAATGTCTAGAGTGAGCCCTTCCCCAAGGCCAGGTGCATGTGGGTACCTGATGGACAAGCATGGGCAGCCACAGTTGGTCAGTGAGCACCCGGGATCCAGGCAATCTTGTCCCTATGCTCTAAATGAAGCAATGAATGGGTAAGAAGTTACCAGCACCTGGGAAGAGAGTCAGTCGTGTACATTTGGGAAAGCAGTGCCCTTCTGTGAAGGGCACAGGCAGCCCAAGCAAGCTCCCAGAAACAGAGCAGGGGCGGCACTGTTCACCATGCTGGGCTCTGGCTGGGGTTCCCCCTTGGTGGGATGGGAAGAGCCAGGGAAAGGGATCAGTAAGAGGAGGGGTGGAGAGAGGACCTGGAGGGCAAATGAAGAGTGGCAGGACTGTGGGCAGAGACGAGGTCAGGCGCAGCTGGGCACGGTGGAGGCTGGGAAGGGAGGACAATGGCTGCAGCAGAAAATGGATGTCAAGTAACTCAGGTGAAAGTCCCTGCCCACCTGGGCGCTCTGCATCCCCTCAATCAGTGCTTTTTGCACCCTCTTCAGATCACACCTGAACTTGGGGAACCCTCGAGATGTGCTCTGCTTACCAACGCCTGGGCCACCTCATTTGGCATGCACTGGGTGCTGTCTGTGTTCTTAATTTGTCAGAAAAGCAGCTTCATGTAGCTGGATGGTCAATTCTTGTCTTTATTCAGATGGAAGACATTTTAAAGTCCAATATTTTACAACGCATATCCTGAATTTAGCAGTTAATAAGACAGCATTTGAATTCTATCGGCGCCCCCTTTTAACAATAATGAACAAAGATGATGCTGTATAACTTTATGGAGAGCAAAACACATGTTATCAAGAAAGAGAGAGGAGAGGAGTTTAGGAAATTATGTGCCCTGAAAAAACACTCTCTAAAGTAATGAGGAAGGCTAATCTGGGTCTGACCAACTAAGTAACTGCAAAATAAGATAAGCGATGAGCAAAAACATCTTTTTCTTCTTCCGCATTGGAATTCATCTTGGGGCCAACTATAACTGCAGATGTCAGAGGGATTCTTAATCATGTCAGACCTCGCAGAATCCCGCTGATGGCTCGACAGGCCCACGGGGCACAGAGTGAAGTTCTACAGGAGCCAGCCAAACCTCTCCGACATCTTTGTACCTTCATCCTGAACACAAGCACCCCCACATTGCACCACCCCTGGAACCAAGCCCTTGCAGGACCAAGTGTCCTCATTCTTCACTCCACCCACTTCCTCTGCCTTTTCACTGCCTCTCCTCTCAAAATCTTTCTCATTCTTCAAGATCCAGCTCAGAGGCCACCTTCTCCATTGCCCTTTCTTTTGAGTCCTCCACTGAGTTCCTTCTGTTGGCCTCCCAGGGTTCCCCGTACCTCTGACACGGCACACAGCTCAGTCTGCCATTTCTTCACTATGTGAATAGCTTTCTGCCAGGTCCTCAGAGACTTCTCCAGCCCGCCCCTGACATCTCAGGTGGAGCCTCACCCAGCCCCTGGCATGCAATCCATATGTACCTGAATTTAATTAAAGCAAGTCGTGCTCCATATACCACCACCTACAAAGCTTCCTCCAACTTCAGGTAGAACGTAATTATGCTATTTCATGCACTAGAAGGTATCATTCACACACTTGTAGTCTCTGGGCCAGGGTGGTGCTTTTTCATGCTCTAAAGGACATCACTTACACAATGAAGTAAATAACTCCTTGAGATCACTAGAGCCAAGCTGTAAAAGTTACCACCTCCAACATACAAACCATCTGAAGAAATTAACGGGTATCAAATATGAAAGTGATTATTTGGTTCCTGCTAGAAGGATCAACTCCAATATAGTTAGGTCATACAGTTGGTAACAGCATGAATTTGATATCTGATTATATCATTAGGAATTTTTGGAGCAGATGAATTTATCTGGTTTTCTGGGTAGGGGTGAATATGATTTTTGAAGGTGACTATGCCTGAAATTTGTTTGTCTCTAAAAGAGTTTCAGTATACTAAAATCAAGCAATCCATTCCATTCCTGAGTTCATAGTTATCATTACTAGGAGTTGTAAGCCCATGTTTTATAAATCAGCATGGCTCTGGCCCCTGAGATCCCACCGGTCCATCAATAGCAAACTGCAAGCACTGCTAATGTGCCAGCCCCATATCTAATGGACACACACAAGGTATGCATGTATTATGCTCATAATCGAGTTACAATGGACTTCAAGCCTTCGTGAAGACTGAAAATGGTCCCTCCACGCATCAGACTTTCTTGCATTTGGCCTAGGGGCTCCAGTTAATTCTGCTTGCATTGGCCCTGTGCCCCTTCTTCCCATCCTCTCCCCATAAGCCTTACCCACCTTCCAACACCGCCCCTCCATCTGGACTCTAACACCACCGCTTCAGGAAGCCTTCTCTGGCCACATCTCCCACAGCTTTAGAGTGCCTACTGAACTTTAAATGAGTGCTTTTCCATTTAATACATAAAAATGGACTCTTCCCCTGGCCTTCTGATTCACATGTATTAGTCTAGTTATCTCCATTAGATTATAAGGCCCGTGAGGACAGAGACCACTCCTTACCTCCAGATCTAATATTTCATTCTTTTCTAAGGGATCTCTTAGGCAGGAAATAGAAACCATCCATTTGGGCTGCAGTATGGCTGGCAATCTTTCTTGCAAAGAACTTTCTTTGCAGTTTATTAAATGTAAAGAAGAGAAAGATGAAAGGTAGAATGACTCTTCAAGAAGAATAATTGAACAGCCAATGGTGACATGCTGTTCTCCAAGCTCAAGACACACAGATGAAAAATAGACACTAATGATAGCAAAAGGTCAGATTCTTGGAACAGTTTTTGACCAAAATGGTGGAGATTAATTAGGAATCCATTATTTATGTCCTACCTACTTCCAAAGGATAGGGGCAGCTGATGGAGGGAGGCGGTGGCATCTACTGAGTTAGGAGTCTGGCAGTTTGACTCAGGGCTTAGCTTGGCTCTCGCTGTGTGTAATTGGGCAAATCATCCCCCACACTTTAAGCCTCATCCACAAAGTGGGAATAATCCCATCAACCATTGTAAGCACCAAATGGGGCTCTATATATATATATAACTGTCAAATGCTTTACTGGTGTTAAGAATTCTCTGGAGTCTACAAAAATTGGATAAATTCTCACCTAAATGGGATTTCTATTTACCAAAAAGCATGGGGAGGTAAAATTGCAAGGCAGACTTTCTATCAGCTGTAACTGCCCAAAAAGAAACAGGCGCCCCCAGCAGTCAGGTTTACCTGGGCTTGCCTATTGCGTTGTAAAGTGAGGATCCAAACCTGGACGACCTCACATTCATTTCCGGCCATGGGACTTTTATGACTCGCTTGTGTCATCCCTTGATTGATATCGAAGACCCCATTTTTCAGAGGAAAGGTCGGGTCAATTATAGCTCAACAAAGAGTGCAAGACAGAGCCAGAGCACAAGGCTGGCAGCCGGATTCGGCATCCCAGCCTCTGTGGCTTCTCTAATCCACAATGACAAGACTCAAAAACATCCACCTCACCACTGTGTCAAAACATGAATGCAGGCCCATCGGGCCCCGCACCGAGGACCTTCCTGCAGCTTCCTGCATGGGCTCCTCCAAGTGCACGTGGTTTGTGGTGGGGGTGGGGCAGCCAGGCCTGGTAGGCGGTGGCACCCAGCCGGGCCCCACGCATCACCCCACAGCACCTCGTCCTTGTTGTCAGCTCGGGGCAGGCACGGAGTCCTGTCTGCTGGGAGTTTGCTGCCCTCAGGTTCTTTTCAGAAATCTGACAGGTCCAATAAAGGCCCAGTGCTGATGGAGAGAGCTGGCTCTGCCTTCCGCCTGCAGCCCAGCACTGCCGCCACTGACACAATTGGGCCGGCTGTAATCACATTACACCCTCGTCCTTTATAATTACCCTCTTTCTAAAGTGACAGAGCATCCCACCAACGGGGAGGGAACTATTTTTAAACTAATTCTAACAAAAAAAAAAGGCATACCAAAAAAATATCATTTTCTACAGATATGATTCTGGCTTATAAATCACCCCTAGATCGAGTGGGGACTAGCGTTGGCAGAAGCTAGAAAGCCCAAACAGAGCCCTGGCCACTCAGCCCCCCAGGGATCAGTTCTCCTTACCTGCCTGGTAACCCAACACTCATTTTCTCCCATTCTTGCCCTGAGGTCTCTGCCTGGTGCTGGTCTCTTCCACTCACTCTGACTCTGGGGTTGGGGAGTGGGTAAGAATGTGAAGGAGGCTCAAGGCCTGGTGTCAGCGCACATGTCTTCTGGCTGTCCTCCCCTCCACGTGGCCCTCCTCTTCCAGGGCCCCAGCCTCCTGACACTGGTTCTCCTTCCCTCCCACTCCGTGGCTGTGAAAGGTGGTGCTCACTGAATACTTTCCTTTAACCTTCTAAGAGCTCTTCTCAGTGTGCAGAAATAAAGGCAGAAGGGCACAGGGTGATGGAGGAAAGGAAAAGAAAAACCAATTAAGAACGACTTCAGGTAGGGACCCACGGCAGCCTTGCTGGGTTGACCGTCACCCCTCCCAGTGGGCCTCTCTGGGAAGGAGTAAGCACCTCATTAACTCCATACTAAATCAGCCTTGCGGCCAATCCCGTTATCCACCTCTTACAAATTGCCCAGAGACACCTCTGGTGCTGGCCATGATAATTATATTGATAAGGAAGCTGGAGTGAGGAAATGAATCAATGGAACTGCACGGATTTCTTGAGTATCAATCTATCGAATTACACAACTCTCTTGCACTCTCATTTGTAGGGTCGTTAGCGATCTGTCTTGCTCACAGCTGTTAGTGTGTCATTGTACCCTGGGTGTGCTGTCTGTCCCTCAAGTTTATGCTTTCTTCCTGCCTGTGCATCGCATGCTTGCTCCTTTTGCCAGCCTGGCACTAGTCCATAGTTCCTCGTCTCCTCCTATGCTTTTCCCTCCTTCTCCTCTTGAGTGGCTATAATACAATTCATAGCCTGGCTCTTCACAAACAACAGAAATCTACTTTGTACCATTTTGGAGTCTGGGAAGTCCAAACTCAAAGTCTTAGTAAACGCAGCGTCTGATGAGGGCCTGCTCTCTGGTTCTTAAATGGTGCCCTCTGTGTGCTCACACAGTGACAGGAGAGAGGGATCTCTCTAGGGTCTCTTTGAGAAGGCACTAAACCTATTCATGAGGGACCTGCCCCCATGACCTAGTCACCCAATGCCATCACCTTGGAGGTGGAAATTTCAGCATATGAATTAGTGGGGGACACACACAATCAGTGTATGGCACCCCCTCCCACCACTACTTTCCATCTCTGGTCCATTTTGCTTCTGGTCTTAGAGTCTCACTAGTCTTTCGTATAACGCGTCTGATGGAAAGGAAGACGGTGAGGGGAGGAGTGGAGCTGCTAAGTTGCCTCTGGAGCCAGAGGTTTGCATCTGGCTTCAATGTGCACCCACTGTCTTCCACCAAAGATGCAGCATGGACAAACCCTTCAAACACTTCTTTTTCTCTCTCTTTTTAATTTTTATTAAGGAGTTGAGTTGTTGTACAATAATAAATGCATATAAAGTAACAATATGATATGCATTTGATCCTAGATCATAGTTACCCCACATTGCCCACACCCTAATCTCTTGATTATTCTATATTGTGCCCCTATAAGAGATGGACATGTGTGTGTGTGTGTGTGTGTAGTTGTAAATTTCCCAAAATTAAAGGATTGCATAAGTATTATTTGACTTCTTGGGGGGTAACGAGTGTACTACATTGTTGGTTGCCTCCCTAGATCGTTCCCTATCCTTTCTCCCTCTCCTATCCCCCCTGACGTGTCTATGGTTGCCCTGGATTATGTGTCGCTATACCTTTGGTGGGTCTCATACATGAGTATGTCTACCTTTCACCCACCCAAGCCTGAGTTTGCTCTAGCCTCCACAAATGAGTGAAAACATTCGACCCTTGACTCTCTAGGTTTGGCCAACTTTGTTCAAATATGACTTCTTCCATCTCCATCCATTTACCTTTAAAGACCATAATATTGTTGTTTCTAATATCTGAGTAGAACGCCACAGTATATATACTACAATTTTAGGATCCATTCATCCGGTGAGGGGCATCTGAGTTGATCCCATAATTTAGCTAATGTAAATTGAGCTGCTATGAACATGGATTTTGCTGTGTCTCTATAATATGCTGATTCTAACTCCTCTGGAAAAATACCCAGGGGAGGGATAGCTGGGTCATAGGGTGGATCCATCCCTAATATTTTGAGGATTCTCCTCACTGCTTTCCAGAGCAGCTATATCAGTCTGCAGCTCCACCAACAGTGTGCTAGTGTTCCTATCTCTCCTCAACCCGTCCAGCATCTATTACTGGGACAAACACTTCTCATGTGGCACTACCAGGCACACCACAGCCTTAGACCCAGGATTCCTGAGAATCTTACAAAAATCTGTCCACTGCCCTCACTGAAAAATGCCAAAGCAAAGGGCCTCCTGTGGCACGGTCAGTTCTCTTTACAGCAGCAGAGAACTAGGAGGCAGAGGGAGATAATGAAGCCAGAACAGAAGCTTTCAGGGACACGGAAAAGAAGGCCACTTTGAAATAATTATTAAGTGACATGAGCTTAGCAAACTAAGGACATATCTGTTAGCAGATATTTGGTAAGCCTTCCCCCCACCTCTTTCTCTGCCTTCCCAGATAGAGGCAGAGAGGGGGGCTTCGGTGAGCAACGGCTGTGGCTGAGCCGGCAGGACACCCCTGAGGGAGCTCAGAGAAGCGGAGGGAGCCCATGCAGGCCTGGTTGTCAGTAACTGCTGGCTCAGTAGAGAACTTTCCAGGCAAAGGGCAAGCTTAAAAAATGTCTCCCAACTCCTCTAAGACCAGGTTTCCTGGTTTAGAATTGCTCCTGAGTCTTGGGACAGGGGGAAGCTGTGCACTTATAAATTAAAAGCCCTGAGACAAGCCTTTCCTCAAGGGGACAGACGGAAGCAATTTCTGGGGAAATAGCCTGGATTAGTGGAGAAAACATTAAACTAAAAGTCATCGCTGTCAGGAAGCCCTAAATCTGAACCCTGGAGAGGAGAACGTTGATTCGTGAGAGTGTTGATTCTCAGTCCTTCCTGGGAACAGTGTGCGGCCACTAATTAAAACTGCTGGGAAGCAGCAGAGACCAGCACAGGCTGGCCAGCAAAACTGGGTCCTCCCTGGCTCCTCCGCTCTTTAACTATGCAATCTTGGTCAAGTTCCTTGGCCTTTCCTAAAGCTCATTTTCTTCATCTTAAGTAACGGAAATAAAAAAAGGACCAACCGACCACCATAGCAAAATCACCACAGCCGGTCTGATTGATTGATGACCCCTTCTGGTTGGTTGACGCCTCATTCTGACTGGTTGTTCCCCAAGTCATCCCAGTACCATAAATATCCAGAGTCCCAAATATCACGCCTCCCTCCCTCATAGGGTTGCTCTGAGGAATGAGGCAGAGCGATGGGAGGAAGAAGCTGAGTTTGGCCCAATTACTACTGGTGTTTGTTATGGGCTGAATTTTGACCCTGAGTTGCACCTGGGTTAAAGTTCTTCCCCTAGGACCTCTTCAGATTGGAGTAGGTGGGACCAGCTGTAGTGATGCAGCCATAGGGAGAGGATGCCCCAGGGCTCCAGGGCATCATCAGAAGCTAGAAAAGAGGCAGGAGGAGAGTCCCCTCAGCACCTCTGAGGGAACCAACCTGCCGACACCAGGACTGCATGCTTGCAGCCTCAGCACTGGGAGAGGACAAAGCTCTGCTGTTGGCAGCCTCCTGTCTGTGGCGGTCGGTTTGTTAGGGCAGCCCTAGGAAATTCATACAGCAGTGCAGTGGGTCGATTCCTGAAAGCCCACCAAGACTTGGAATTGATAAGGCATCAGCAAACAGAAGGCTGTAGCATTCATTTTTGTCCAGTTGAATCTCCTCTGATGTTCAAAAACTCCCTTTAATATTCTCACCATGTAGTATGTCAGCTTGTGCTGGGACACCTCCAACGACCAAGCTCACTACCTATCACAACCACCAGTAGTGCTCTCTACTACGAAAGATATTCTTTTTTTAAAAACCACTGAGCCAAATCCGCAGTCCTTTTTATTTATTCATTTATTTATTTTTGAGACAAGGTCTAACAAAGTAGCTTAGGGACCTTACTAAGTTGCTGAGGCTGCTCTTGAACTTGTGATTCTCCTGCCCCAGCCCCCTAAGTCACTAGGATTACAGGCGTACACGACTGTGCCTGGCAGGAAAGATGTTCTTTATATTGGACCAAAATCTTTTCCATGTACACTCCCCTAATTGGTGGAAACTACCTTCCTGGGATCTTTTGCTGTGCAAAGGTCAAATCCCTTAGCATTTCATAGCCCTTCAGATACTTAAGTTCATTGAAGGAGCCATAGTGAAGCAAATGTCAGAGTTTTAGCAGATGCAATTTCTTCCATATAGAATGCACTTCTGCTGTCTTTACCCAAAGAGTAATCCATTTAGGTCCATTTCAGTATTTATTCCCCCATAGAAGAAGTTATGATGTGGGGAAAAAGCAAACCCCAAAATCTGTGCTTCAAAGCACAGAGGATTCTTTCTCTCTCACACTGCACTTGCACTGTGACTCAGGAGAACTCTGTTTGCTGTAGTCATTAGGGGACTCAGGCTACCAGAGCAGCCGCCATCTTGAACACAGAGTCACCATGGGAGGGAGGAAGCTCTGGGGGATGTCCCCTCAGCAACTGAATGCACCAGCCCTGAAGTGACACACATCATTGCTTCTCATGACCTGTTACCCAGAACTAGTGACATGGTCTCACCTAACCAAAAAAGAGTTGGAGAATGTGGTTCTACTATGTGCCCAAAAAGTCAGGCCAGAAACACTGGGCAAATGGCACTGAGGGCTACCCACCCCTCCTTGTGTCGCTTTCCCTGATGCCCCATAGAGCTGGTTGTTCTGCCTCAGGGCCTCCCCAGGCATTTCCAGTACCTGTTACCCACGGTCATTATCACATTGCATCATCATTATGTTTATTACTTTTTTCTTTAAGTGTTGAGTAGTTTTACAATCATAAATGTGTATAAAGTAACAATATGATATGCATTTGATCCTAAACCATTGTTACCCCCATATTTCCCACACCCCAATCCCTTGATTCTTCTATATTATGCCCCTAACAAATATAATTGACTATATACAAATGTATAAGATTATGAATTTTACAGAATTAAATGATTGTGTACATAATATTTGGCTTCTCAGGGGGGTAAAGAGTATACTACATTATTGGTTGTCTCCCTAAATCCCTAACTTCCCTCCCTCTCCCATCTGCCTGCCTCTCCCTCCCCCTCCACCCGCACATGTCTATAGCTCCCCTAGATTATGTGTCGCTATGCCCTTGGTGGGTCCAATGCACGAGTCTGACTACCTTTCACCCAAGCCTGTGTTTAGCTCCAGGCTCCACAAATGAGTTACGTATTTATCTCTTCCTTGAGACAGTATTTCTCAAGGACTCTGAGTAGGGCATAATAAATGCTTGAGAACAGCGACCATGCATCCATGGTAAAAGTCAAAGTCTTCTTGGTGGCTTACAGAGGCATCATGATCTGGACCCCACTACTCCTGTGACCTTATCTACCACATCAGCTCTTCACCTGGCCCTAGACTAGCTACCACTCAGACTCAGCCCTGACCCATGTTGTTCCCTGTGGCTGGGCGCATAGCTCCTTTCATTTGCTCCACCCACTACCCTACTTCCTCAGGTCTCCACTTAGCTATCATCTTATCAGAGAAGCTTCTCCAACCTCCTTTCTAAAGAATCACTGTGACACCACCCCGCCCTGTTAACTCCCTGGCTCACTTATCTTTTACTCTTCTCCACAGCACTTACCCTTCCTGGTACAAACACATACAAGTGTATGCCACATTATCACATATTAAATACATACAAGATGCTGTAGTATATATTGTATACTTAATTATCTGGGGTAGTTATTGTTTTTCCCCACCATCCCCACACACTGTTCCATGAACAGAGGGCCAGGATACAGCAGGTACTCAATAAATACATTCAATGAATGAGTGACACAGGAATGAATGACTTCCTGAGTCATTGCATCCCTGGACCAAAATGTTAAATTAAGCCCCTTTAGCTTCCTAGCCACCCAAAAGTGATTGACGATTAGTGAAGTACAGAGCAACCCCTTGTTTATCCTTTGCTCTATATTTCCATTAATAAAGATAACATTTAAATAAGGATTTGGGCTAGCTGGGCATGGTGATGCACGCCTGTAATCCCAGTGGCTCTGGAGGCTGAGGCAGGAGGATGGCAAATTCAAAGTCAGTCTCAGCAACTCAGTGAGGCCCTAAGCAACTTAGCAAGATCCTGTCTCAAAATAAAAAAATAAAAGGTCTGAAGATGTGGTTCAGTAATTAAGTGCCCGCGGGTTAAATCCCCAGTACCAAAAGAAAGAAAGAAGACTTTACAAAAATCACACTGTTGACTGACTCACAGAAAGTGGAGTTATTGAATGAAATAGTGTTTTTCACATATAAAACTGTGCCTTTCTCTCTGTGAATAATACCGTTGTTGTTGTTTTGGACCAAAGCGTAGGAGCTGACAGCTTTTCCCTCTTGATTTCCCTGTCTCTTGTCTTCCCTTTCATTTATAGCACCATTGAGCCTTTCATTTATTTGTTGAGTATCTATTATGTGCAGAAATCTGCATCAAGTACTTACAGAGGGTCATGTGATGATTCCCATAAGAAAGGAGTTGCTTGGTAATAGCAACATGGATCAGACAAACACACTTTAATACAGTAGGAGCTATAGTGAGGCCCCTTCAGTGTTGAAGGATTCAGGACAGAGCGTTCCTGGGAAGATCTCAGTAGCAGATGGGCAGAAGTTACTCGGCAACGATGTAATGCCTGGGTGTAATGAGCTGGAAATCAGGAAGGTATTCAGAGCCTGGGATGAGAGGAAACTGGGAAGAGCTTGCAGTTTTAGGGGCAATTGGTTCACAGGTGTCCCTCTGTCCCCACAGTAGACTTACCTCACAGGTGGGGAAACACAAGCCACACCGTCAGTGCTATTAGAAGGGTTCCATGGGCTGGCGGAGGCTCATCCAGCCTGCACTTGTGGGAACAGACGAGAGGATGGGGGGAAAAGATGGGAGAAGAATGCTTCCGGGAGGAAGGACCATCAATCAGACCCCAGCAAAATTTTCTAACCTCGGTACTTCATGGAAGATTCTAGAATTTACACAGTTTTGCTCAGAGACAAGGTAGAATGGAACTCCTTTTGCAAGAAAGGTGCTGATGCACAGTAGTTAAGAACACCGGTTTGAGGGTCAGCCCGGCCTGCTTTCAAACCTGAACCTCTCCACCATAAGATGAGTGTAATGGTAAAGTGCTGCCATACGATGTCCTGGGGGTGAACAGAATACACAACACAACTCACCCACGGTGTGCACCCATGAATCTGATTTGCCATTTGTCACCTTCTCAGACTCAGTTACTCTCACTTGGTTCCTAGGTCCCTAATCGTCTTAGTAGCTCTAGCATCACCTTCAGAACCAGTTTGTAAGTCTCTTTCATTTTTTTACATAAGAAGTAAAGAGGGAATACAATGTTTGTAAAACTGATTTTCAGTACTGCAAATTTATTGTACTCTATGGTTCTTGGTGACTAGGTAACCAACAGAGGAGGTAATTCATTATTTTAGCAATTTAAACAGGACCTTGGAAGAAAGGCTCCCCATGGTCACCAAGCACTGGAATTAAACTAATGAGATGATTAAAAGAAAGTTGGGCTCACACAGTCTCAGATAATCACAAATGTACCCAACGATAATTAACAATCACAATTACCTGGAACTATATTATTTGCCTGGTTGGTTATACAAAAAGTCAGTAGCACTGCACAGGTGAGTTCAAAGGAGTTAGGAAGTTGTCTGAAGTGGCCGGTGCGACCCCTTCATCATATGTATCTGTGAGCTCTGGGAGTACAGCTAAGGCCCCGGGTCCCTTTCATTTAATTATCATCCAGAAGGAAAGAAGCTCTGATCCCTCCTAAGAGGAGCATCCTATCCACAAAGCCCCCACTCCCAGCCTTAGTGTGTCTTCTAGGAGCAACTTCTGAGTTCTAGACCAGAGCAGCCTTTTGTAGATCCAGCTCTCTAAGGAACAAAGTCCTGGCCCGTTCTGGTCATGAAGCCACTGTCTCTTCCCTATCCCTCCACTTGAGCATTTTTGCCTCCCTACAAGTGTAGGACTAGGGAGAGCCTTGGCACCAAGTTGCGGGTCTCAGAGGCTGTATTTGTCCCTGGTGTCTCTTCCAGATCCTACAACTCCATGCTGTGTGTGCCACAAGCTGGTCTTGAATCAAGCTCTGGCTGAGGATGGGAGCAGAAGGGGACACAGTCGTCCTGAAGAACATGCTCATTGGTGTCAACCTGATCCTTCTGGGCTCCATGCTCAAGCCCTCAGAGTGCCAGCTGGAGGTGACCACAGAAAGAGTCCAGAGACAGGCAGTGGAGGAGGGAGGAGGCGTTGGCAACTACAACACGTCCAGCAAAGAGCAGCCCATGGTCTTCAACCATGTGTACAACATTAACATGCCCCTGGACAGCCTCTGCTCCTCCGGGCTGGAGGCCTCGGCCGAGCAGGAGGTGAGTGCGGAAGACGAGACTCTGACAGAGTACGTGGGCCAGACCTCAGACCACGAGAGCCAGGTCACCTTCACTCACAGGATCAACCTCCCCAAAAAGGCCTGTCCGTGCGCCAGCTCGGCCCAGGTGCTGCAGGAGCTGCTGAGCCGGATCGAGATGCTGGAGAGGGAGGTGTCGGTGCTGCGGGACCAGTGCAACACCAACTGCTGTCAAGAAAGCTCGGCCACAGGTAGAGTCCGGGGAGCCCGCAGCATGGGCTCAGCGGGAACCAGAGGGCTGAGCAGAGAGGGCTGAGCAGAGAGGGAGGAGGAACGAGGAGCCAAACCTGCATCTTAATGCAGTGCCCTCATCTGTGAGATCTGAATGCAGCCCGTCCCCGGGGATTCGGCTCAGGGATTCTCTGCACTGCTTAGCCGGTTTGAAATACATTAACCTGATTTGGGGGGGGATGCGTCAGGTAACGGTACATCAGTTCAGCACAGCGACTTGGACGGCAAGCAGGGAATTTGATGTCTGTCTTCATTCATCTCTGGTCTTCACAGGCTGTTGACTTGATATCTATTCATGTTAACCCGAGGGACCAAGGAATGCAGGCGTTGTGTGCACTCACTCGCAGCCTTTCTCCCATCTGAGTAAATGACAGTCATCAAGGCCTCAGAGGACCTGTCCGCATCTTCTTTGTACCTTGCTCTCTCCACGAACACACACGCACACTTGTGCATACACACACACTCCCAGAGCTATTCCTACCCTCCAAAAGGCTGTCCAGCCTTGCCCATACCTAGCTGGTAGCTCAAGTTATTATCTGTACCTCTCTGCAAAGCCCAACACGTCTCCAGAGCCAGACATCCTGAGTTTAAATTCTAGCTCTGCTACTCCAAGCTTGGGACCAAAGTAAACTAGGTGGCCTGTGCCTTCCTTTCCCCATCTACAGGGTGAAAGGCTAGAACAAGGAGCTATTAAACACCAAAGTCCTGGCTTCTTGTCGGCCCCGCGTAAGTGGAGGCATCATCAGCTCACCCCACTCACTCAGTTTGCACCCATCTTTTCTCACCCAAGGGTACCTTAGACCCGTGCATTTCCCATCTTTGTTGAGCAGGGGCATCTGTCGTATCATCCTGGGTGCCAATATCCACTGCTGTAGGGTCCCATATCTCAAGGCCACCTGAGGATGAAAACAGAGTGAAGTTTTGACAGATAATGCCCTGCAGTCCCCAAGGGACACCCGCATTCTCCCTAGAGTCACAGCGAGATGAGAGGCAGTCTTTGAGTAATGAAGTATTTCATGGGGTTTTCTCAGCTCTTTCTCCCCATAACCATCATGAGAGACAAACAGCCTGAAGGCTAGGAGAGGGAGCTCCCGTGTTCAGTCTTCTGGGAGAGCCAGTGGGTCCTTCATCCTCCCAGAGTTGCTGGAGAGCAGGGGGATGTCACAGGTTTCCACGGTCTTTGCTGGTCAAGAAGCCAGGGCAGCTTCTGTAAGCAGTCTTTTTACCAGGAGCCCTGGCAGATTGGGAAAAAACTCACAAGGAAGATCTATTAGGCAACGTCAGTGTAGTATCTGTTCAGCCCACAGGGGCTGCGTGAAGCTGCAGACTGAACTTCACATCCTCAGGGTCAAGTGCAGATGAAAATGCGGAGCGGGTAAAGTGCAGATGAAAATGCGGAGCGGGTACTCAGTGTGTGCTTGCTTAATGAGTTTGTTTAGACAGACAAATTAACCGCTGCAGCTACGCCACAGTAAGGGTCAGGACAGAGATGCGCGAAGGCATCGCAACAGTGAGTGGGGCGAGGTCCCTGCAAGCCTTCAAAGCAACCTGGTGCTGAGCTTTGATGAGCCGTTGTCAGTTGATGGCAGGAAGGATGGGGTTGTAACACACACAGCCTTGCTCTGAATGTGACCAGTGCTCAGCTAGGAAGGACAGGATGTAACACACACAGCCTTCCTCTGCATGCTGACCAGTGCTCAGCCTAGGGAGGATGGGATGTAACACACACAGCCTTGCTCTGCACGCTGACCGGTGCTCAGCCTAGGAAGGACGGAGTTGTAACACACACTGCCTTGCTCTGCACTCTGTCCAATGCTCAGCCTAGGAGGGACAGGATGTAACACGCACAGCCTTCCTCTGCATGGTTGATCGGTGCTCAGCCAACATTCCCTCCTATCCCTCTCAGTCCCCAAGCCAGTGGCTGAGCAGCTTTGTTGGAGGACTGTCCCAAGTCTGTTGAAACCCCTCTTTCTGCTCATGGAAATAATGAGGGACCTGGAACATACATGCCCTTGGGGACAGCCCTCACCCTCAGTGAGCTATGACCTGCACTGTTTCCAGAGCTTTTTCAAGGACCCAAATCCCTCTCCCTGGGACTTTGCTTGGGTACCCTCTCTTCCAATCTGCCCCTCTCCCCTAACAGATTTTTCCAGAACACACTTATCAATAAGTCCCCTTTACAGGAATCTTTATCGCAAGACCACTTCTAGTGCCCCCAACCTGAGGGACCCTGAAGACAAGCTCCCAGAGTGACAGGTCTTCACCTTGGCCCTCAGCACTGTGCTAGGCACAGACACCACAGTGGCTAAGAACTTGTTAAACTGAGTATATACCAAACTGCGTCCAGCTTAACGCTGAGCAACACAAATCTGACCAGAAGAGGAGTAGAGGTCTCTGCCCATCCCTCCCTGTTATAGGAGAAGCCATTGCTGACCTTTGACCTTCTCCTTGAACATTCCAGGACAACTGGACTACATTCCTCATTGCAGCGGCCACGGAAACTTCAGCCTGGAGTCCTGTGGCTGCATCTGCAATGAAGGTTGGTTTGGGAAGAACTGCTCGGAGCCCTACTGCCCGCTGGGCTGCTCCAGTCGGGGCGTGTGCGTGGATGGCCAGTGCATCTGCGACAGCGAATACAGCGGGGACGACTGCTCAGAGCTCCGGTGCCCCACCGACTGCAGTTCCCGGGGGCTGTGCGTGGACGGGGAGTGTATCTGTGAAGAACCCTACACGGGCGAGGACTGCAGAGAGCTGAGGTGCCCCAGTGACTGCTCAGGGAAGGGGACCTGTGCCAACGGCACCTGTTTATGCCAGGAAGGCTACGCTGGCGAGGACTGCGGCCAGCGGCGGTGCCTGAACGCCTGCAGCGGGCGAGGACACTGCCAGGCGGGGCTCTGCGTCTGTGAAGAGGGCTACCAGGGCCCTGACTGCTCGGCAGGTAGGAAGGGGAGCTCAGAGGGAGGCTCGGCACAGCTCGTCCAGCAAACTAACTGGACACCCCTGGCCATTTCGGGAAGAAGGGTGGGAGGGAAGGGGAATTTTAAGCAAAATAATTCCCTGGTGCGTTGTAGTCATTTTCTCTCCAAGATAACTAATTTCTCAAGTCAATAACAGCTGGTGAAGTAGATTAAAAGAGGACTCAGGAAAGGTCAAGTTCAGACTGAGAGCCAGGAAAGGTCAAGTTCAGGCTGAAAGCTGGATTTTTACCCCTGAGCTCTAACAAAGGCAAGCATAAAAACAACGACAAGGCTCCACTCCCTCTGGTTTGGTTTTCTGTTGCCAATAGCATGAAACTACAGGCTGGCTGCATCATGAAGAGAAGAGGTTAATTTTGGCTCACAGATGTGGAGGCCTAAGGCCAAGGGGCCACATCGGACAATGACCTTACTGGCAAAGTCCAGGGGCGGTTCAGGGCATCATCTGGCCAGAGACAGGCACATGCGTGCCTCCACTGACAAAGCTGCCAGGATTCAGTGCTGGGGCTCACCCTGAAGGTCTTCTCTAACCCTAGCCACCTCCTAAACCTCCAGCTCTGAACCCCACAGTCGGATCATTTGCACCCTCTTATCTCCTAATGGGGACTGCATTCCACCTCATGAAGCCTTTGGGGACACACTCAATCCACACAGAAACCAAGCAGATGGAGAGTCCACCTGCCCACTGAGAGCTCCCAGGCCCACCACCTTGCTTCTTGGCCCCTCCTTTCACAGTGCTACTCAGAGGGTGGCAGCTGGTCTGTGACGCTGTCCACTACCATGCAGCTTAGAGATGGCAGGGGTTCTGGATTTATGAAATGACCAAGGGCCCACATGCAGAAAAGAGCAGGCAAGGAATTAAATGCAAACGGGAATAAAGTACTACAAGCAGCAGCAGCAGCGAGCGTTCTGACGATTCGTGCAAGACATCAAACGGATACAACTCATTTTGTTGCAGTTGACCATAGCACAAATAGGAATCAACCCCAAGTGTAGTCTGTACTGTGGAAACTGATAGTGTCCTCAGATGAGGCTCTAAATCCAACACTGAGAGGGACACCAGTGTTGTTGCTGTTGTTGTTTTTAATTAGGTTTTGTTTGTTTGTTGTTTTGTTTTGTTTTTCTTGCCCAGCGTCCGGATCATTTCCGTTGTGTTGCTCTTGCTCATCCTCCTCTAACTAATCGGTGACTTTTGTAAGACATTCATTTGTGCTTTAAACAGCACAGGTGAAGTAATTGATCCCCTAAGTTTAAAGCTCAGGATGCCCACTGGGGAATTTTTAAAGCAAGAAATAACAACAAGCAAATGCTTTCCAACCTCCTAATTGAACAATTCCAGGAATCTTCTAGAGGAAAAATCCAGGGAAACCAGCTCCACCAGCTTCCTGCTCCTCAGCATCATCAACGATGCTCACTGGGTGGCAGACTGGCTTCAAGATAAACTCTTTTAAAAGATCAATGGCAATAACAGAAGAAAAAAAATGATAATCCATTGCCTAGGAAAAAATATTTTTTATATTAAGTTTTTTCTGTGTTCAATTATTTCATTTAGCCTCTCAATTTTGTTTACTGAATTGGAATGTCTTTCTAAAGATACAGTCATTATAGCAATTGTTCCAAAGCAAAATTCAGACAGAAGTTAAGCCTCATTGCTTCTGAATCCAAAGGCACCAGGCAGTTTCTGGGAAGCAAAGATGAAGCATAAGTTCATTCCCACCCAGAGGATGAGGCTCTGTTAGGCTCCATCTGGAGGGGCACTATGGTCACTTTGGCACTGTGTTGATGGTATTCTACCCCATATGTGTCACTTAATAAATCACCCTCATTCCTGACATACCTTTCTACAGGGATGGGCCCATTCACAAACAAAAGCTTGATCTGGTCCAGGGTCCAAGCTGCACTGGAGATGAACCCTCCTGGCCAACCCTCCTGGCCACTTCAGGGAGGACTCAATAGCTGTTAACTTAACTACAACTGTGTTGAGTCCGAACCATGCACACGTGTTACCTCTGTGTTGTTTGAAGGCTTCTGTAGGTCCAGATAAATCATTTTACAGGTTCCCAAAGCACAGGAGGAAGGACAGTTGCGTAAGCTCCATCTGTTTCTATAGCAACCCTGGAGCATGAGGTACTGCTCTTAATGCAAAACCAAATGCCACAGGTCTCTGCCAGAGAGGTATCTAGGTCATTACTTAAGGGCTACTTGGCTTGCTGTTTGCAAAGAGGCTATAGAGAGGGGGCTCTTTATCCACTGCTTGACATTTCTGGGCAGGTGCCCACACAACAGCAGCACTGCTCCCACCATAGAGACGCACAGAGAGGGGAGGGAAGAGTTGGGAAGGTGGAAGCACGAAGAGGCACAGGGTAGACTACCATAAAGGGCCCTGTTTTCTCTTCTGCAAGGGCATTGAAAATAGCTACCCATTGTGTGGATTTCTTTCTAAGGCTCCTTCCATCCCCAGAGCTTGAATGCAACCGATAGTGACAGCAAAGCCATTGCACTTGACTCCTAGCCCTGACTTTTGCTCCTGGTGCACCTTGGAACAAAGTCTCAAGTTCTCTGCCTCTGTTCTCTGCTCACGTATGGACAATAGAACAAACACTCATGAACATCAGCACTTACAACTTGCCTTAGAGAGAAGCTACTCCTGGTTTCTCATTTGATGGATCTAAAAGCAGCAGTCCAGAGAGACAGATCTTCCCAGAGCCCGACAGCTCATTAATGGTGGAATAAGAATGAGAACCCTGGTCTGCTACAACTTCCAGCACTCATTAATCCTCTCTGAGATGCCAAGTAGACAAAATTGAGAAACAGCAATTTTAAAGCCACATCCACAAAGAAGTAACCTGTCAATATGAAAGCCGAGCCCTGTCAAATGATTAGAAATCAAGGTATTGGAAAGGGAGTGAAGAAGTGTGGGAGTTGGCCAGTAAGCTGTCCTGATCTCCCTCTGAGCAAGCAGGACGAGAGCATCAGGTTCTTGAAATAATCCAGAAAGCTGCTCCTCAGACTTCGGTCAGACCTGCAGAGATTTGCCAATGTCAGCCCTGCCTCTGTCAGGACTGCAGCTAGCCCAAACTTTCGCTCCTGAAACCCCTTGCTCTCTGGAGCAAGACACATCATGAACTGGTTCCAACTGCTCTCAGTGCATGAGAGCAAAAGTGAGGCAAAAGATCTAAAAGTGAGCAACGTGACTGCTGTGTAGATAAGCAGCCCTATTCCTATTCCTCAGGCTTCAGCTTCTTTCTGCTCTCTCTCTCTCTCTCTCTCTCTCTCTCTCTCGCAGCCTGCTCTTCCCTAGATTTCAAAGTTGGAACTCGTAAGAAAGGAAGACTTGGAATGCTTGCCCCACCGCGAAGGCATTGAGTCAAGGCATGAGTCTCTTTAACAGTTGGCTTTATAATTCCGTAGAGTTTTGCTTAATAATTACTACTGACTCCCAATGTGCACAGCTCCTGCTAATGTACAGGACACATGGTGCTGTTCTCCCCACTGAGCCACTGCTCCCAGGAGTACTTCTACCCCAAAGACACCCAAACACTCCGTGTGCTTCCTCCTTCAGAAGTGAAGGCAGTGTTTACTCCTAGGCTCAGGCCTCAGGCAAAGATGCTGAGAAAACAAACCAAAAAACTCTTCTGCACCTCTTTTTTTTTTCTTTTTGTTTTAAAATTCTAGAACAATCTGCTCAGATTGCCCTAACTTGTCAATGTTAGCTTTAATTTCTAGAAGAAAGAACCGAAAGGGAACACACTGACTTGTCCAGCAGGTCGTAAGAACTGTTGATGACCTGAAGTTTGGCATGGCCTTTTCTGCCACTGTGACAGAAATGTCCAGCCAAAGAAACTTGGGGTCAGCGTGTTGAGGCACAAGAGATGGACATCAGGGATTTTCTTAGCTCTAGGACGAACACCAGTCTAGAAAGCACACCCTACAAGATTGCGTGGATTATTCCTTATGGAGTTTCACTTGGATGGTTTGTGCTTAAAAGAAGGTATCAGGAACAATAAGTATCCTGCTCTGTAAATTGGAGGAGAAAGAACTCTACACATAGAGAATTCGGGTTGGATAATCAGTTCTGCTGCAGCCCAGCTCCCTGACACGACACACGCCTCAACCTGAGCCTCAGTTTCTTCTTTGTAAAGTTGAAATAAATATTACTTCCTGAACCACCTCACAAGGCTGCTATTAATGGATTTTTAAAAAAAATCTGTAGTTAGGGTCTGGAGCGGTGGCTTGGTGGTCATGGCGAGTACACGGGTTCAAACCCCAGCACCCATGTACACAACTAAGTGTCAGAGAAATGAAAGCCATGTGAAAAACTCAGTAAAAATTCATTCTCTCTGTCTCTCACACTGTCCTTCTCTCTTAAAAAAAAAAAAAAAAAAAAAAGAACTGTAGTTAGGTGGTGTGCCGGGTTTGTTTTCTAGGCAGTGAATGCTACATGCACATAAACTAGAATTGCGTATCGCATATTGGCTCAGAGGTTTTCTAGAGTCATCCTGAATGGGTTCAAATCTTAGCTTCTGTGTGTGCTCACCGTGTGGCCCTAGCTTCCTCCTCAATAAAATAGGAATAATAATAGCACCTATCTCATGATGTTGGTAAGAGCGAAAAATGAGATCTCCATAGAGTGGTGAGCACATACCTCGTGCATAGCAGATGCTCTATGTGACGATGCCAAATGCTGACAGGTTCTGATCCGTCCTTCCCGGAGCCCAGCAGTCCTTCCACGAGCACTATACAGGCTTCCCTAAAAGTCTTTGTACAGTTCATAGCTTTGGTAACATAAGAATTAGAAATGATGCAAGTTTATGAAATATCACTTGAAGGTTTAATTGTTTAAATTTCATTTACACTCCATCAGGTTTGGAAATTTTTCTAAAAATTTATTTTTTTTCCATTAGTAAGCCTTCGAGGGTAAATGGATGGTTATGGAAGAGATCATGATGAGTAAAATCAGCTTAACCCAGAGATCTAAGGGTCGATTGTCTCCACTCATCTGTGGAGGGGGGAACTAGACCCTGGACAATGAGAAAGTTGGTCTAGTAGCATGAGTTAAATCCAGATAAGATATAATGCTTTACAATCTAATACTTTTTTTAGAGTTATAATGGGAAGGGGAAGGGAGGGATAAGGGAGGGTAATTGGGGGGGGCACTCCTGGGGATAATTGCAATATCCAGAATATATACATATTTTATACACATTTTATATTATTTTGTTAAAATCTTGTAAGGTTGCTCAAAATAAAAAAAATTAAAATAAAAAAATAAAAATGTTTGCCTTCTTAAATCAAAGGGAGCTCTCCTCTCTAGACTGTTTTATACAATGAATGGTTTGGGGCAAAAGCAATCAAAGCCGATATCCAATACTGCAGATAAATGCTGCTAATTTCTCTCCTGTGAATCTGGGTCAAAGGGCACTGCACTTCTGCCCTTGTTGAGGATTTGAGGTCTCACATGTGAGCACAAGGAGGCAGGTGTGAAAAGCAGCCTTGCTTGTAAAGGTGAAAGGTTGAGATTACCCAGAGGAGAAGTTCAAAACCAATGACAATTCTTAAGCCAACCAAGCCCTTCTCTACATATAAAAGTGTAGGTTAATTATGACCATTTAAATACTGGCCTGATCTTTGATTTAATCTATGGGCAGGTCCAATTACAGACACACTGGAGTTATCCTCTAATTAGTCTTAAGCTTTCAATTATTTGATGCCCCCACTACTGGCAAATCTTCACTTCCCTGGGGAACCAGATTTGAATAGGCTGTTTCAATATTGTTTAACCTTTGGTGACTCTGAGCAGAGTTTGGGAAGTCCAACAAGAGAGAAAAGCACAGTTCTTGAGAAAGCTTCTTGATCATCACCTCCAAGGTCAAGGCTAATGAAAATTAGTTTAACAAGTTACATTTCTTCCAAAACTTAAGTGGTCTCCATTTAAAAGGGAAAAAAGATGCTATGAGAAGGAGCCACTAAATGTCTTTAACAGACCATGGTATAAAGAACTTCCTGTTGAGGGGGGGGTCTTACAATTCTTAAAATAACAAGGAATGAGTCTTTATTCCCAGTTGCCAAGTCAGATATTGGCTCACAGAGAAATCTGATGACAGCAACTTATCAAACTACCAATAATTTTGGCCAGCACTGTGCTGTGAAATAATAACTGAATCTCTGAAGGAAAAATAAATTAAAGCTCTGATCTGTAGCATTTGCCAATTTCCATGGTGTAACATTTCCTCTATGGCTAATTTCAAACTACCAACATGATATCAGTCAATCCAGAACTGGGAAAGGACACTCCACAGTACAAAAACATAGTAACTCCACCAGAGAGATGGAATGCATGAAAATTACTTCAACGCATAGATAATAGTAGACTGTAGTGAAATGACTCACAAGTGATGAGTTTTGAGTGTTTCTGACTTTTGTTTTTAATGTAACTTACTTAACTGTAAGTTGATGAAGTTTCATCTTTCATAATGGTTATATATAACCCCAATCTTGCAAAATTCCTGAAAATTTGACCATTGGCTTTCACAAGATAAGTAAGAAGCCAGCTCCAGAATAGCACTAACTCACAGCCTAGTGGAGATTGGGATAACTAAGCACAGAAAAGAGGAGAACCTGGTACAAATCACTGGAGCCATTGAGCCAGCACAACATATGGCCACGGCCGGGGGTGGGGAGGTGGAGAGAAGTGAGGGAGAAAGGTGAGCCCAGGCTGGGGCAGGCAATCCTCTGAGCTCATGCTGTCTGTGTATTGCCTCCCGGTAGTTGCCCCTCCAGAGGACTTGCGAGTGGCTGGTATCAGCGACAGGTCCGTTGAGCTGGAATGGGACGGGCCGATGGCAGTGACGGAATATGTGATCTCTTACCAGCCGACGGCCCGGGGAGGCCTGCAGCTCCAGCAGCGGGTGCCTGGAGATTGGAGTGGTGTCACCATCTCGGAGCTGGAGCCAGGTCTCACCTACAACATCAGCGTCTACGCTCTCATTAGCAACATCCCCAGCCTTCCCATCACTGCCAAGGTGGCCACCCGTACGTACCATTCCCCCGTCCTGCTTCATTTTTCTTCTCTTCTCCATGAGCTCATGGGCATTCATGATAGTGTGTCTTTTCTGAATTCTCCAGGGATGCCTGCAATCGTCTGCTGTGGAGGGGAAGGGCTTCATACACGACTCGCATAGAAAAGGGTCCATCTTTAAACAGACGCTTCCTATTAAGAGAATTTCCAAATGCAGGCAGCTCCCATAAATTATAGAACCAAAAGAACAAAAAGTACTTAATTATTGAACACTGACTTGTTATAAGCTAGACTCTGATTGGAAGTCATGTAAATGATGAGATTTATGCAGACTTTGAATCTAGCTGGGGGATTCAAAACCAGGAGATATGAAATAGGACATACAATAAGCAAGTGCTAAATGGTATGTTCCAGATGGTAAGTGTATAGCATAGTGCTAAAGCAACCTTATTTAGAACCACAGCTGACAGCATCCACTTCTCTTACAGAAGTGGCATAATTTCTTTAAGGTCTTTAGCAAAATATTGTGTGCATATGTTTGATACTGGGGAGTGAACCCAGAGCCTCACACAACCTAGTCAAGCATTCTACCACTGGGCTACGTTCCCAACACTTTTTATTTTTTATTTTGAAACAGGGTCTCTCTAAGCTGCCAAGCCTTGTCCAGAACTTGTAATACTCCTGCATTAGCCTCCCCAGTCACTGGGATGTCAGGCACATGCCACCATGTTGGGTATATACACAGAGTCTTAATGGATCATTTTAGGTGAAAAGTCAAGACCCTAGAACATAGATCCAGTAGGAAGAAAGAGAATGTGAAAGAGGAGAGACTAGAAACAGGGTCAGAGGGCAAGTTAAAACACTGTAAGAAATGAACAGTTACATCTTTATTTATAACAGGGGAAAACTCCTATAGGGGTACATTTATATTTTTATATATCTATTTAAGCATAGGAAATATAAAAGATTCCTTACCAATTATTAATGCCTAATAGAAATAGAAGGAGCTAGGCAAACATTTTTTTTTCTTTATATACTTCGGAATTCTTCAATCATTATAACAAGCTGGTATTACTTTGCAATTTCAAACAGCAAGCTGGAGAATTTAGGCAAGATAATTTTCCAGTATTTGGGGGTCATGCTACACCCTCCTCCTCACACCACATTGCCTGCAAAATCTGCATGTGCAGAAATGAATCCTTTTGGAGATGTCAAGAGGAAAGGGCTTTCTGATCACTCTGGAGAGAGGCCATCCAAAGGAGGTGACATCCTGATGACACAGAGATTTGGGCAGTAATGAGATACTGGGACAATAAGTATGACCATGAAAATATGAGCCTTAGAATTCAGAAAGCCTCTGGGTCCACTTACCACTAGATGGGATTTATCACCATATACAGGATAAGAGATTTGAGCTCATTTTACATAGATCTCAAATGACAAGATGGTGTTTGGGTAACAAATGCCAGGAAGGAGCAGGGAAGAAAAAGATCAAGAATTGGCCTTGAAGGCTTCATGGAGGCCAAGGACTTGAACTGAGCTTGGAAAGATGCAAGGACAGGGACTAGCACAGAGGACAAGACTCAAGAAGTTACCTTGCTTTCCAGGTGACCAAAGTCCTGTGATGATTTTGGACTCCTCACAAATGCTGACTCTGTTAATATGCCTATAATTATCTATTTATATTTGACCCTTTTTTCCCTCCTAATTCCTCTGGTGCCTGTGAACTAGTTTTAAATATGCACAGTGGTCCTGTGGAGGCAGGTCACCATCTGCTGCTTTTCCCACCTTGCTCTGTGATGAGTCACCACCCCCGGTGCCTGGCCTGCACCCAAGCACCTCCTCCCCCTGATCCATGTGCACTGAGGAGGCTGCCATCTCCGCTGGTGTTTATTGTCCCAATTCCCACAGGCAAGTTCCCAGATGACAAGAACAAAATCATGTAAAGTCACCTGACATGCTTTCAAGTCAGCCCCGCCTATCAGCCTGGAAATGTGAGGAAGCTTCCCAACAGGGGAGCTGAGAATCTGTCAGTTTTCCAAGGGGAACTGCCCAGGTAGGGCAAAGCTAACATGGGAGAGGATCCCTGGAGAATTGAGAAGAGCCATGCCACCATAGTTCAGGACTGTGCCGGAACTCCACTAGGACGAGTGCATCTCCATCTCACGGAACCCAGGCATGTGTGTGTGCATATGTGGTCGGGGCAAACGGGGTGCGGGAGCCGAGGAGGGAGGCTAAGAGAGAAGCAAGAATAAGAAGAGTGAGGCAACGGGGGTGAGGAAGGGAGGAGAGGATAATGAAGGAGTGCATGGAGGAAACTGGAGAACATGAACTGAGAGCAGAGCTCCCAGTGCCTGCCGGTGCCCGCTGTGTGCGCCTTTGTTCTGCTTGTGCACACGAAATGGAAAATTCAGACCATCCTCAGTTTAGGGAGTTGAGCTCCCTGAAGTTCTCTCAGTGCCCCTCAGATGATCAGGAAAAGCACCCCAGCTTTATTCTGAAGTTGGCTTGCTCCACGTCTTTTGCCAGATCTTCTCTGTGCCTGCTTGTCCCCATGAGATGAGAGCACTGGTCTTAGCCACTACCCTGCCTCCCAGGAATCCTGTACAGCTTCCAAAGATAGCGTTTGAGTTCTCTGAAAACGGCTTTTTATTCCATTCCAAGACTTGCCACATTAGTAAGGCAAGGAAAACATGACTTTTATATTTAACATTAACAGTTTCTGTTATGTAATGGAAAGCACAGAAAAGCATCGCATTTGTTAAGTGTGCCCCTGTGTGGCACCAGCACCGAGCCCCAGATCCCCAGTGCAGTGGGCCCATCCTGCACCTGGGACACGCTGTCTGCAGTGGGGTGGGGTGGTCTGCCGTGGGCCACCACACCCACAGCATGGAGGTCATTCCCAAGACAAAGCACCAGGCATTGCTCTCTGTCTCGGCCAGGGACAGCCATGACATTGTCACCCACATTGCTGTGTTCCAGATCTCTCCACTCCTCAAGGGCTGCAATTCAAGACCATTACAGAGACGACTGTGGAGGTGCAGTGGGAGCCCTTTTCATTCTCCTTCGACGGGTGGGAGATCAGCTTCATCCCAAAGGTAATAGCTGCCAGGCCTCACCTTGGGATCAGAGCAGCAGGGAAGTGCTGCCCATTGTCTCACTCCAGGCCAGTAGGGACACGAAAAGGCATGCAGTGAGTATCTGGGCTACAGAAGGCTTCTTTCACCAAGTCCTGAGGACCAGATGACCAGACGGACCCAAGCAGAGCTCCCGAGCCTGTGTCTCAGGGGATAGGAGAAGCAGCTCCAGCTTTCTGCTCAGACTGCCCTCGAGTTTGGAGAGTCCCAGTGTTAGTGACTATGAAAATCAGGCCCTCGAAAAGCGGGCGCCAAATGCAACCGTCAGAACACAGTCAGTCCATGACTTTGCTCTGTGTGGACGGATGGACTAATGGTCAGTGCATGTGACCCATCCCTGAAGGTTAGGGACATAATAGAAACACCTCGCTTTCCCTAACTATTCAAAAAAATTATAACCTATTAATTAGGCAACCTTTTCCTTAAGCAAATTATATGTTTAGTCTATAAGTTTAAAAACACCCTAAGAGTTCTCTCTACTCTTTAGAAGCATTTATTAATCCTTCAAAGCTGTTTCACCTTGCAAGAGGTGCCAGCCTAGCTAGAAATTCTACTGGTACTGTCCCTGACCACCACTCCCAGGAGGACAGAGTTCAGCCATACCCCTTCCCTGTGTCTTCATCCTTCAGGAGCAAAGAGCATCTTTTAGTCATTCATAAGGCTTAATGACCAATAACACATGGGCACCCAAATTCTTAGAGCTATGGGCTGTTGGAGCTACAAAGGATCTTCAAGTTCACAAAGTTAAGAACACTCATAACACTCATTTTACACTCAGTTGTTTAGTTTACAGAGACCAAGACTCAGGGAGTATAAATGATGAAATATAATACCTAGTTGGTGCCAGGCTTAAGACAAAACCTGAGTCGCAGCTTCGTGCTCCAGGCTCTGTCCAGTGAACCCAGGCATGGCAAGCTAAATACTCCTAAACAGATGTTCTATGCAAATATATTATTGTATAAATTACCTAAGTTAAAATGGCCAATAATTAATGGCAGGCAACTGGGTTTAATAGAAAGCAGAGAGAATCATGGTATCCTGCTGATCAAGCAGAAAAAAGAAAGAAGGGTCAGCCAGGGCATGCCAAGATCAAATGCGTGGCCATGTAGAATAACAGCGGTGATCTGTTGATCTGTAGGCTGAAGTCACAGAGTGCGGGAAGGGTTATCACACTGATTTATAAAAGTATGGCTGTAAATTACATAGAGGGGGCTCCAGATGACATAAATTGAGATCAATGAATGGGAAAGAAGGGGAGTGCCTCTAAAGGGGCCCTCTTATCTCCTCTGCTTCCAAGGACATACATAAAAAATCTGATTAATAGGTAGATAGATGATTGATGGATGGATGGATAGATGATAGATATAGATAGATGATAGATGATGAATGAATGGATGGATGGATGGATAGATAGATGATAGATATAGATAGATGATAGATGATGAATGCATGGATGGATAGATAGATGATAGATATAGATAGATGATAGATGATATATAGAGATAGACAGATGATGGAGGGATAGATAGCTGGTAGATAGATAGGTAGATAGATTGATTGATTAATCCTGGAGCCAACATCATCAAGTTGGTCTTTCTCGTTTCCTCTTCCACCAGTTTATTCCTTACCATTCTTCTTTATACTATTCTTTCATGTTTCTTTTTTCTTTTAGAGCTACTTGATGCTTGTGCTATGAGTCTTAACTCATCTGGGTGAAGGAGAAACAACACACTGATAGATTTTCACCATGAGGAATTTCAGATACAGCAAAATAATAACTCCAGCTCATAAAAAACTTGGGAATATCTTAGTTCGAACTATGTTGTATGTATATATGTAAAGGTGTTTGCACACATCTGCACACATACACACTCTTCTAAATAGCTAAAGGCAAGCTCTTCACATTAAATACCCCAAAAAACTGATTGATATGAACTGTAATCATGGAACATTTATCTTTGGTAAGAGCCGATCTGCTTCACCTCATGACTAATTTTTATTGGAAAGCTTAAAAAAACTCAGGAGAAGCCAAAGAAATGTTCTGGGAAATTGGGAGCCTGCTGGGAGTTGTTCCTGGCCCCAGACACTCATCTGTAGGCATGGAAGAAATAAATGTATCCCCCATTTCTACTTTCCAGTTCACAAGTCAAAGTTCCACGTCTTTCTTTCTCTCGTTGGATTTTACTCCCAGTAACTGTTCCCTTTTGCTTTCTCTGCTTCTCCCTTTCTCCAGAACAATGAAGGAGGTGTGATTGCTCAGCTCCCCAGTGATGTTACCTCCTTTAACCAAACAGGGCTAAAGCCTGGGGAGGAATACATTGTCAATGTGGTGGCCCTCAAAGAGCAAGCCCGGAGCCCCCCGACCTCAGCCAGCGTCTCCACTGGTGAGTGTTCCAGCCAGGGGTCACTCGGGCAAAAGAACTGCAGAGGTGCCCAAGAAGGGAGAACGAAAAGAGCTTCTAGGGTTCCTACCAGAGCTGAAACAATTTGGGGACCTGGAGATGGATCTACTCTACCACTTGCTTAGCCGGTAATGTTCTTACTGCTCATCTTTGTAAGCACAGAAATCTGGGAGCATGTTTTATGAAGAAAACTCTGTTAAGATTCTCAGTGTGTTTTCTCTGATCTTTTTTACTAAGAAACCTCATTTGTCAACCCCTTAATATCCTGAGCTTTGAAACCAACAAGAGCTTCCTCACTTTTACCTAGTGTAAGACGTAGAGAAATCAGCCAAACCTTCTCAAACCTCAACACGCTTTACCATGACGAGCAATCATAGGTTCTTCATTGAGGCAGTATGAGGATTAAATTAGATAAAGCATACAAAGTGATTAGCGCTAGTCTGATAACATTGCTAGAGTCCTAGTCCAGAGGCCTGACTCTGGGGATCCCAAGAAACCAAGTCTGGCCATTCACCCAAAGCCAATCAGAAAGGGTAATGGCAAAAAGCAAGGAAGAAACTTTAATTAGTATGGCCATGCTGGGAAGACAAAGAAGACCATGCTTTCAGCCCCGTCTTCAGGGATACTGACATGAACTTCCAAACTATATAGACAAGGGGGACCAGAAATATACATACTCATGCAGTCTTGGTCAAACTGTGGTCTGGTTGACTGTTATATCAGGATTGGTCAATCAGGGACTTCTTGATGACATAAGAGTTGCTTTTGCCTCTGGGGCTTCAACTCGTCAAAGATATTTATTGACCATATCTATTGTTCCTGGTACCCAAGCCGACTCAGAGCAAAGGACACAGATGCAAAATCAGGAGAGTCCAAGTTTTTTTTACAAGTAAAGAGTCAATGTTTTTAGTAAAAATTGCCTCTAAGTCCTTGGGACAATAAAAGTGAGTATTTAACACTTACTATATAAATATATACCCAGAAAACATGCTTATAAATAAAGGTACTAGTAGACAAGCCACTCAAAAAACTATAAGTAGAGTTGGGTCACTGTTCAAGGTGACAATGAAAGTTGATTATTAGTTCATTCCCACAATTCATCTCATTCAGTAGTCTTCTATTTTCAGAATTGATTTATTAACTGTGTCATTTTTGGCCTTATTGTTTCCTTAACTAACAAAGGGCTTTCAACCTCAATGTCATAAATTAGCAATTGTGATGCATATGTGTGTGCCCTCACACAATTTTTTCCCTTGAAGTTATGAATAGTATCTGGTATCATTTTCTGGTCCTTTCCCCCCCCCACCCAAGAGCCAAGACTCAGGTTAAGCAGCTTTCCTTATTAGTAACAAAAACTGAGATAGGTGAACATTGGTATAGTTTCATTTTTTTATAAACAGAAACTGTCACCCTGGAAAGCCCATATTAGGTCCAGGACAAGAGGTCACATTGACCGGAAAAGGGAACCACAACATTATGTAATGATTAGTGATTCATACTTTGCTTCTTGGAACCACAGAGCATCAGGTGCTGTGGTCTGTGCTCTGTCTAGGAAGCACTGATTAAAACTATTATGGCATTAGCTTGTGCTCCATTTGTGCGCCAGTGCCTTGAGGCCAGGATCAGGTTGAGATCCACACCTCTAATTACTTCCTCTGAGATGTTTCCAACCGGGGCAGCTCCACTTAGATCTGTTTTATATTTTGAACAGCCATTTAAATTTTTCTGTTAAAAAAAAAAGAAAAGAAAAAAGGTCTGCTCCAAAAAAAAAAAAAAAAAATAGAATGGGCTTTAAAACCACTGTCCTAATCCAAATATGTTTTAGAAGAAACCCTAAAACCATAAAACCTAAAACCATAAAACCGAAGGAGCTCTGCAGGAATGTCCAGAAGGCCACGGGAGGGCTCAGTTCCCCAGGGTTATACAGATGCCAGAAACTGAAAACCTGATATTTGAGAACAAGCAGATTCTTCACTTCTGATAAGGATTGTTTCAGGGTCCCCAAGCTGAGATTTCCTGAGATTTGATGTTTAAAAAGCATTAGTAGAAGTTGGAGCAGTGGCTCAGTAGTTAAGGTGTTTGCCTGGAGTGTGTGAGGACCCAAGTTTGAACCCCAGCACCTCATACACAACAAAGTGTCAGAGCAATGAAAGCCACATGAAAAACTAAATAAAATTGATTCTCTCTTCCTCTCTCTCACTGCCCCTCTCTCTTAAAAATAAAAAGGCATTAGTAAAAGACAAAAGAAGATCATTCACATAAGGGAGCAAACATTACAGTTGAATATTTTTCTTCCAAAGTATTGAAGGTACTGAAAGAAGGAGGTCCAACCCTGTCCTAGTCTTAGATTCAAGCCATGTTTTTATAGTATTTCTTGGTTTGGAAGTCCCTTAAGATTAAAACTAAAATGTGGATCTAGAAATGTACAGTAAATCTAGGCATATCTTTTTAAATTAAGAAAAAAAATGTCCTGTTTGGTATCATGTACAGAGTCATGAAAAAATGGAAAAGAAAAATATGTATTCCAGTGTGCTTTTTGAGCAGGACTTGGGTGTGTTTGGAAATTAGGGCCTAAATTAAAAGCAAGCTGATCCTTCCTTGATTGGAACGAGACTTTACTAGCAAGTGACCAACCAAAGGGCAGATTCCAAGGGTGACGACAGGAAAGATGGCTAGCTCCCAACCCTGTCTGCTGTTTTTAGGAAACAGTTGTTTAATGATTTCCTTCTGTTGAGGTCTGGCCTACAGGACCCCCTGGCCCCCTCCAGAGTCCTCCTCTGCACTCAGCCTGGCTTTTTCAGGGCAGGCCATCTTGTGAATGCAAATTTAAGATCTCCTGCGGCTAGAGCTCTCCCAGCTATATAATCACATTCTAATATGGTCGTTTTGTTGTTGTTGTTGTTTTTGTTTTGGACCTAAAGAGCTGAAGGACAAAAGTCTTATGTGGTTATTTGAGTTTCCCTGACACCTTTGTTGTTGTTGTTTTCAAAAAGCTCCAGCTCACTGAAATGTTCCCCCTTCTTGCTCATGAATGAAGCTCACCCACTCATTTCGTTTACTCAACACTCACAGACTAAGTATCTACTGTGTTCTAGACATTGTGTTCATACCACAGCTAGGAAGCCGCTCCCCATCGCATAATTAAATTCAATGAAGTTAAAAGGGCCTAGTTTACCTAAAACCACCAAGTCAGCATGCTAAAAAGAAACAGTTCAGATGTTTTCTACCAAGTCACATGACTACCTCAAATATGAAAGACACCAAAGTGGTGATTTGCATTGGGGCTGGCGCTGGATGCTAGACCCAAAATCCTAAAGCTGCTTAATAGAAAACAGCAATGGACTAGATGCAGAAAGAGGGTGGGGTTCCCAGGGGAAGACCCAACTCAGAAAGTTGAGAGACTCAGGTCAGCCTGTGACAGTTGAGAGAGAGAACCCATTCTGGGGACAGAGTAGAAGGTGGCCTATTGGAGGCTGGTGGAAAAACAAGTCTCAGTCAAAATACTCAGGTGACAAGAAAGGGATATGTACTTAAACTATCTGAAACCGAAGAGAATTTTCTGGAAGGACGTAGAATGTCTCACATAAACGCAAGGCCAGATTTGCATTAGGGTCTCATGACTCAAATCACAAATGGAACATCAGGAAGTGAGTTACTCTTCATAGCCTTCTAGAAGTTCCACCTGGTCCCTCATTTCTGCTTCTTTCCATGTACCTGCTGCCTCCTGCCCTCCCCTATTCCATCCTCTTTAATTCTCTTCTCCTCACTGTCCCCGCCTCATCAGGTGTTTCCTATTTCTGTATGAATATGGTAGACACTGGGCTCGCCAGCCCGGTTGTAGATGGTTCTACACAGGCTAATTAGAGAATCAGAGTCTCTGGTGCCAATTCCAAATCCTTTGGAACATTAGCATTAATCAGATCCAGCCAGGGCAGCAGAGTCACATAGCGAATGCGCACCTGGAGTCTGGGCCTCATCTTCCAGCAGGTAATGAGTGATTCTCAGGGAAGAGCTGTTAGCCCTGCAGATATCCCATGAAGTTGAGAAATAATTTCTGCTCTCCTCACTAAGTCCTTTCTTTTTCCTATTCCCCTTCTACATTCCCTCCCCATCCTCCCAGTATAATTCAATATGAATAGCACCTAGCGGGTGCTTGAGCTGTGGATGCTGGACCCTGTGGGAGACCCACCAGTTTTCCTGGGCCTTCCCCTCACCTATATGGCTCTAGAGGCCAGGGCTCATGAGGGACATTTGCTGGAAACCTTGAGGACCTAGGTGTTTTGGCAGTGTTCTCCTGGCTCAGAAATACGCAAGTAAAGTGGGGCAGGGTGGGGGGAATAGCCAAAAGTCTTATGGCCCGTTCAGAGGGCTGTGTCTCCCCAGAGGGGGAGTTCCCTGTGCACCAAAGCAAGAGTCTGTTGGGTTTGGGTACAGTCTCAGCAGCTGGCTTGTGTACAGCTGAACGTGGACAGTTCTTAAATACTCACAGTGACTTGGAAATCAAGTCCAAGTCTTGGATGTTTGGACAGGGAGGTCCAGGGGCTCACTGAAGCTTGGTCCTCAATTCCCTGTCCTATTGCCTCAGGAAGAAATTAGTCTGAGTCTCCTTGGCCAGGAAGTGCCCTTCCCATACCCAGGCTGGGAAAGGTCAGCCCAGAAGCTGCATCCTGGCAAAGTCAGAATTAGCCCAAGCATCAGGGGGACCAGGTCCCATTGGCAGCTCCCTATTGCGGAAGTGTGTGTCCTCAGTTTCACCATCTATAAAAGGGGATGCTGACACCCACGATCTCTTTGACTGAGAAAGCTAACATAAGAAGGAAAGGAAAGAGCAGGTGCCAAAAGCTTGTACTCAGTTGACATTTCATTCTGTTTGATCCTTCTCCTTCAGTCATTGATGGGCCCACGCAGATCCTGGTGCGAGATGTTTCTGACACTGTGGCCTTTGTGGAGTGGACCCCACCTCGAGCTAAAGTTGATTTCATTCTCTTGAAATACGGCTTGGTGGGCGGGGAAGGTGGGAAGACCACCTTCCGGCTGCAGCCGCCCCTCAGCCAGTACTCGGTGCAAGCACTGCGGCCCGGCTCCCGCTACACAGTGTCAGTCAGTGCAGTCCGAGGGACCAACGAGAGCAAGTCCACCGCCACCCAGTTTACAACAGGTGAGGCTGCATGGGAGGAGGAGTGCAGAAGGGAACGGGGTTGAGTCAGCTGGTGGTATCACTAGAGGAGCAGGAAAGGAGAGGGATGGCCTGTGCTGGGGCCCCACGTGATCACGGATGCTGGAGGCGGAGGGGAGAGCACCTGGGGTGAGCAGGTTCTCATCCTAGCTCTGCTCGCGGGTGGGCTGGGGACCTAACTGAAGTCCTTTCCTCCAATGAGTCCCTGAGGTTGGTAAAATGCCATTTGTAAAATGACATGTTTGTCTTGACGACACTGAAGCATCCTAAGTGCTAGCCCAAATGACAGTTTGGGGAGTGTTCAGGGTAGGTGCGTCTTCCTCAAGATGTTTTATTACCATTTGTGGAAATTACTGACGTCATTCTCTAAATCTGTAATGGCTGGGCCGCCATGAAGCAGCCCTCGGTGTTGTGCAAAGTCCAATCTGACCAACCACAGGCAGACCTCCGGCTGCAGTGCCAGCCCATCCTGCCACTGTGAGCACAGCAATGAGGCCAACTCGAGGCTTGATTCCTGGGGCTTCACAGCAGTCATAAAGGGGCAGACCTCAGGTGACTTGCTTTGTGACTCTCAGCGCCCATCAGTCTGACCAATGGTGGGTGAGTAGGACAGGCACCATCCAAAGGACTGGCTTCCTGGCACCCTTGCTTGGTCCACAAGGACCTGTGATCAGATTAGTCATTGAGTCTCCAGTTCATTCAGATTGGTATCAGCCTCTCTGCCTTGATGAGGACAGGTGTCAAGATTCTCTGCCAAGTCCAAGTTATCTCAGGGATCAAAGGAAACTGATCACCTCTGTAGGACCCAAGAACCAGCATCTTCTGACCACAGAGGGAGAATCACTATTTGAAGCATCCTGCCTTGGGTTGTGGCCCAAGAGCCTGTCACAGGATGGAGAGAGGCCAGGGGCTTCAAGGAGGCTCAATAACTAGCACCCCCTGCCTCACCTGGGCTCAAGTCATTGATAAAAAAGGCAGAAGGTAAGAGATGGACACTGAAACATCCCCCAGGTTGGAGCACAGAGGCTAGTGACTGCCAGCTAGATGGGCAAGCTGATGGCACTGTGAACCTGGGGTAGTCTGTCCAAGAGGCAGACCTGGGGACTACTCGGGTTAGGACTTAGCGCATGAGGAACAGGCAGAGTCCTAATCCATGGGCTGTCCCATGAGAGAGGGAGGCAGTGCCCAGCCTGTGCTGAAAGCCGGTCACTTAAGAAGTCCATCTTCCAGTGCTGGAGAGACCAGGAATCTCCTTCCACACAGCCATGTCCCCTTAAAAAGCAGCAGATGTAAACACTGGCAAGCTGCAGAAGGCAGGCCCTGATTCTGCAAGAGACCCTTCCTTTCAGGGTTCCCAGCCTGCACTCCCTCCCCAGGGGTGGCCAGTGGTGTTTTCTCCTGAGCAACCTCCCAGAGACCCTGTGCTCCCTGGAGGAAGGAGCCACGTTCTGCCCTTCCTCTTCCCTGCTTTTCTCTCACTCAGCCAACAAAGATCCTGGCAGCGGGTGAGGAAAAACGACCTGAGATATCCCTTCTGGGTGTGAAAATTCAAGGTCGAAATTCAAGGTCGCCCCCTCTGGCTACCCCAGCAGCACCTGCTTAGGGTAGGGGATCTGCTGTGGGCTGTGACTCCTGAGCTCTTTTTTTAATTTCAGGATAGTTTGTGTTTGAAAAGTGGTTTCTTTGTGCTCTGCTCCGATAAGGACTTTGAAGAGGCAAAAAAAAGAGAAGAGGGCTCTCAGGCAGCACCAGGAAAAAGCAGATTCTTGATGATCTGGTGGACAAGATGGAAGCGGGATTGGCGGTGGCCCAGGAACATTCCAATCAAGACAATGCATCTTGCCTCCCCCCAGCCCCTGGGCTTTGGTTCCCTGCTGCCACTGCTCCAGTCTCCTATTCTGCCTGGTAGATTGGCAGCCGGAAGGCGCTGCCTTCCCTCTGCAGCCTCCAGCAGCTCCTCCAAGCTGCTCCCCTCTGCTCCAGGAGCAGGGATGGGGTGGGGGCGGGAAGGCATGGACAGCTTTGCAGACACTCTCAAAGTCCGGGGTGGCAGGTGCCAGTTGAATGATGAAATGGTATCCAGACCCTCGCGGTAGGGTCCTCAGTCATTCCAGAACTCCGCTTAAATTCAAATTAACCAAAGTGCTTTTCCAGGTGATGGTTTCGACACTAGGAGCGCACTAATTGCACAGGCAATTAAAACACAGATCTGCTTCCTGCATGGAGAGTGGGATATTTGTCTGGGTCTTAGAGCTGCTCTGAAAAAGGAGAGCACCCTGATGGCAGCATTCTGAGGACAGTGACAGGGGAGAAGCCAGCCAGATCCCAGGAAGCCTGGAGTCTCTGAGTCCCCACCCTCAGCAGCCAGCATTCCATTGCCCTCCAGGGACATCTTTGAGCCTCAAGCTCAGAACTTGGCCAGCAGTGCGCTTGACCTGAATGCCCCAGAACTCTCTTTAATGCTGACTTGGGTTGAATCATATGCCCTGAGAAGATGTTGAAGTCCTAGTACCAATGAACGTGAACTTATTTGGAATCAGGTCCTAGGCGAATTAAGATGCAGTCATTAAAGCAGACCCTAATTCAATATGGTGATGTCCTTGTAAAAATTCGAACAAGAGACAGACATGCACACAAAGAATATGCCACGTGAAGAAGGTTCAAGTCCCCACCTGCTTGGCAGCAATTCCACTCGGGATTCTCATGGAAATTCCAAAATTCTTTCTCAAGCTCAACCTGGATGGCACTGGCTGGCTTCCCCAGCCAAGATTCTGGCTGTAGACCACAGTGGGTGTGAGAGCTTCCTGCATCCTGCAGCTTTGACCAGCTCACTCCAAGCCTCCCCTAACCCTGCAGCTGAACAGCTGAGACTTCTCCAGAGACTTTGAGTTAGCTGACAAGACAGAGCTGATCATGTCCACTCAGTCCCTTCGTGTGCATTTCCTGAACACCTGCTGTGTGCCAGGCACTGTGGTTGGCACTCAGGGTGTAGAATAAACAAGACAGACAGGGCCTGGCCCACGAACCTAACATCCTCATGGGGGAAACTGGACAATGCAAAGAAAATAAATACACAAGACCATTTCAATGGGCACCATGATGAGAAAGGAAGTGGGTGAGATGGAGGGGTGCCCTGGTATGGAGCAGTTTGGGAAGTTTCTGAGGAAGAGACATTGTAACTAAGGTCTCGATGACCTGTTGTAGGGAGATCTGGAGATCACTCCAGGCAGGTGCACAGGACCTGAGGTGGGAATTAGCATGGTGTGTTCCAGGAGGAGGAAAAAGGCAGGACAACTGGAGCCCAAGGAGGAAGAGTAGAAGCCCTAGAGGGCGATGCAGGAGGAGCAGGCCAGTCAGGTCACCTGGCGCCCTGCAGGTAGGATCAGGAGCTCTTAAGGTTCACAGCCAGGTCCCTCCACAGCCCCCATTAGCCATCTGCTGCTGATGCATTACAGAGACCAGCCTAGTCCCCACCTAGGGGTGCCCCTCACCCGCCCCTCCTAGAGGTCAGGCCTCTAGACCCTGGGACAGCATGTCAGTTTGCCTCAGCCCAGTTCTGAGACTCGACTTCAGAGATCTCCTTCCACAGAGGACTTCTTTTAGAGTTTTTGACATTGGGAGAGTCTATTTCCTTCAGGGAAAACACCGCCCCCATCGCAGGGCACAGGCCCTGAGGCCAAAAGTCCCAGAACCGTTGGCAGTCGTTCCACTCTGTGTCCTCATAAAAAGGGGACCTTTCCAAGACAAAGGCGTTTCAGCCACGAGGAGAGCAAGGTGCAAGTCTCCACTTAACCCTAACCCATGGCTCTTGTTCCAGGTCTGTGCTGGTGGCACAATCAGCTCCCCCCCAGGCCCAGCCTCTCCCCAGGCTTGACATTCAGGGTGGTGATGTCAGGCGTGTCCCTCCGCTGGCTTCCCCACTCAGGTTCCTCTCTCCACCCAGCTGCTAGCGAAATAGCACACACAACACATCAGGAATGCACAGCACCCTGCTAAAGTACTTTGGGTAAAAAAACAGTTCTCAGAAAAATAAGCTGCAGACACATAAATCTGCTGAAAGATTCGCCCAATTTACATCACTAAACAGAGCCCTCCTCCACTCCGGGTGCATCCGCAGCATTTCTTCTCTGCAACAGGGATCCAGGATACCTGCCGTGCCTTTGAGATGACAGCAGTCCAGGCGAGGTGTGCTTGGAACTCCAAAGTTAAACCCACGTCTCGAAGGCTGGAACTATTCACAGCTTCTGAAGTGGCCCTTGTCCAGGGGTGTGCCTTGTTGTACTACACAAGTTGTTTATGTCTATCCTCCCCAAATGAGTCTGACGAGGCAAGATGGTCCGTTCTCAGGGAGAGAAGCAGCTTCCGGGAGTTGTGGGAGAGCCCCCAGTGCTGACAGCCCCATCAACGCATTGGAATTCTGGGACAGCTCGTCAGTTCAGCCAAGAGCAAGCACCGGGGTGCAATGCTGCTGGAAACCGGGAAGAGCTTCGGAGGCAGCAGGAAGGCAGCCTGGGGTGTGGACATGCATCTTCGCACCGTGCCACCCACTTCACACGTGCTGTCTGATCTGTGCAGCAAACAGGAATACGGTTTTATTTGCTCCTTCTACAGAAGTGGCCATCAAACCCAGCGAGACTGAAAGACTTGTCCAGAGCCGCATTAGAGCAGGCTGGAATCAAACTAACGCCGACCTCAGAGCCCACGGTCTGTCCAGGAGCTGTGTCTGTGTCTTAATTTTCCCACCTGCAAAACTCTCAGCTCTCTCTACACCAGCAACCCCGGGAGGGCAAGTTGCAATCAAACATCTTCTCTTTGCTCGATGGTCAAACGTGAGATTGCTGTCGTCCAGTCTAACCCCGTGGGAGTCCTCTCTCATTTTCTCCTACTAGGGTTTCCTCTGCTTTGTTTTTGAGCTTGTGATAACAGCTGGCTTGTTTTCAGGTTTCTAGAACACCACTGGAAATCTCTAACGGTCGTGGGGAATCGTGAAGTGCGGTGATCTCCAACGCCCAAGTGAAGCCCTCCAACCTGCCCAACGAATTTGTTGGGGCAGAACAAAAAGCTAGGGGCAGCACAGATGTGAGGCAGAGGGTCATGAGGTGTAGGTTCCCACCCCAAAGAGCTGTAAAATTCAAGACGCACCACAAATATCCATTATTGGGTGTGATGTTGGTGATGTCTGTTTGTTTTTAGAGATTGACGCCCCCAAAAATTTGCGAGTCGGTTCCCGCACAGCAACCAGCCTTGATCTTGAGTGGGATAACAGCGAGGCCGAGGTTCAGGAGTACAAGGTGGTCTACAGCACCCTGGCGGGGGAGCAATACCATGAGGTGCTGGTCCCCAAGGGCATTGGTCCAACTACCAGGGCCACCCTCACAGGTGAGTGAATGGTGTCTCTTGGGGGCATAATGGTTGCTGAGTATACACCCTCACAGCTCTCTCCCCAGGTCATTCACCCCACAGGCAACCCATCAGCAAATGTTACTGATTTGATCTGTTAAAGATCTATGAAATATGTTTGCTGCTTTCCATTGCAGTGACATCACCTGGTCTGAGCTACTCTTGTCCCTTCCCTGAATTTCTGCAGTAGCCTCCTCCCATTATCTTCTTTTTTTTTTTTTTAAGGGAAGGACAGTGAGAGAGAGAAGACAGAGAGAATCAATTTTTTATTGAGTTTTTCACATGACTTTCGTTGCTCCAACACTTAGTTTTGTACGTGGGTGCTGGGGCTTGAATCCACATGCTTGTGCATGCCAGGCAAGCGCTGTAACCGCCGAGCCACCGCTCCAGCCCCTCCTCACATTATCTTCAGTCCCATCTAATCCATCCTTCGCCCCATCAAAATGGGGTGATCTTTTCAAGGCACATTTCCAATTTGCTGTCTCACTGTGCACGCATTCCAGGGGCTTCCCATTACATGGCCCACTTAGCCCAGACCCCTGCCTTCTCCAGTCCTGCCTCCTTCCCACCTCTGTGTCCCCGGCCCACAGGTCTGGGAATTCCGCACACCTGCTCTGCCCCTGTTCTCTTCCCTTTCAACCCACAGTTCCCACACGGCTTTGCCAGGAGCCCAAGTGGTTCTAAGGGAGGTCAGAGCATGCTGTCCAACCCACCTCTTGGCAGGGCCCAAGGTACCCTCTGACGCCTGGGTGTGGTTATTTGATAATTGGTTTTCACCCTAGACCTAACACTCCACGGAAGCTGAATCACATTTGTTTCTGCTCATCATGGAATCCCCAGGGTCCACTACAGTGTCTAGAGAACACTAGGTCCTAGCTCAGTCTTTCCTGAATGGATGAATGAATGAAACTGCAAAAGTTAAATATGATTGGGACATAGCCTGAAACAGGTCAGTGACAAGGTGAGAGCCCGGTTAACCTTAATACCCTGTAAAATGTAGATTCATTCTTGAGGGCAATGGGAAGCCATCGAGGGATTTTTAAATAAGGTAAGGTAATCACTATTCATATACAGAGGAGGTCAAGGGTCAAGGCTAGTGAGGAGGTCAGGGGTAGAGGCTAGTCAGGAAGACATTGCTGGGGTCAAACACGAGAAGTGGTGTCATGGACTGAGGCAGTGCTCACAGTCCACTATACCTGGCTGGGGAACAGTCCTGACCCTGGGAGCACGGGACCCAGATAGTGCTCCTCTTGGGCCCTTCAGCACATCCATTCAAGGAAATCTGCCTGCCAGACCTCTCCCAAGGCTGGCCATGGGTTCCAGATGAAGGCAGTGCTGTTTGAAGTGACTGTGGCCAGGGGCTGCCTTGTGCTTGCAGACAGTTTGTTTAACTTGTCTTAGCTTCCACCATTTTCCTAGACAGGGGACACCCAGCAAAGAGTGTACCATAAACAAGGGCAGTGTAATCAACACGGTTTTCCTCCTGAGCTGAAATCCCTTTCCAACTGAGGCCAGTTAAAGTAAATATTTTTTAAAATGCCTTTTCCAGACAGGTGTGCTCCTGAAAATACAACCAGGAGACAAGGAGAGGGGTGATATGCTGACCTAGCAGGTTAGCAGGGGTGAATCAGACATAGAAAGGACAGATCAGCGGGGGTCAGAGCCTTGCGGAGAGCCAGACATTCACAAAACTCAAGCTGATGAAAAGCCTGAAAGATTCGGGAGGGAAGAGCCATTGCCGCCTACAGCCGTGGGATGGTTCGGCAATTGGCAGTTTGCAGAAATGGTGGCTGGGTTGTTGAATGGCTGCACTATGGAATCAGGCGAGATGGAGAGGACCCAGGCTCGTCCTAGTTATTATTTCCCTCTACAAGAAAACAAGATTCTGCCTTCTTTGGTCATCTGTCTTGTCCCAGACACCTCCACACAGTTGTGGTTTCTTTCATCAGCACAAAGTCCTTACGAGATAGGTACCGTTAGCAACCCCGCTTTAGAGATGAGGAAAAGGAGGCCCAGGGAATCTGGAAACTTGCCCAGGTTCCCAAAGCTGGCAAGCCCACCACTGTGATTCAAAGCTTGTTCTCGAGACCTGGTCTGAAGGTTCTCCTTCCAAGGCTGCTTCTTCCTACTGGAGAAGGAAAATGTAAAGGACTGGACAAATCCAAATGCCACCGACTAAAGGATGGGGAAATTACTGAGCAGTGGGCTTAGATAGGTTCGTATTTTGTGCTAGAGTTGGGCTTATGAAAACATCACGGGTGTATTCACACACACACACACACATAACACGTGCACACACGTCACCCATACAGTCACACGTGCACACACACCGAGTGCACACACATGTCACACATGCACACATACATCACACATGCACACACACAACGCCACACATGCACGCACACACATCAGACGTGCATGCGCGCGCGCACATACACACAAAGTCACATAATTATCCCAGGGAGCTCACAGCTGGAGAGTCTTATGAAAGCAAATAGCTTTGTGCCATTTAAGAAAGGATTATAGGTATGTAAGGAAATCAAGTAAAGTGCGTGTGTATTTACTGAGATGCAAGTGAGAAGGATCACTGGCTGTCTTGCCGCATTGGGGAGGGGGGACAAAAGGAAGGGCCACAAGGGAGAGAAGGGGGAAGGGAGCAATTTAATCCCAGCTCTAAATAGCTCTGCTTCCTCCCTCGCTGCAGACTGGACCCTGAGGAGGAAAGCTTCCAGCTGCTAAGACCCCAGGACCCAGCCTTTGGTCTTCTACCCAGGCTCACCCCCTCCTGTGTGATTTGGGGGTGCTGGTGGAGCTCTCAGACTGCATGTCTCCCTCTGTAACGCACAGCTGCCACCACTCTCCTCCTAGGGTCACTGTGAGATTCCATGAGGTCATGTTTGTGGGGCTTTCAGGGCGGAGCTGCTAACACAGCGGGTGGCTCCCTCAGTGCACCGTGGGCATGGGTGAAGAAGAGAGGGGACGCAGAGGTCTGTGAGCTCCCGGTGCTGGAGGATGACCCGCCATCCGCATGGCACTGCGTGGAAACTGGCTTCCCACGCTGCGCTGGGCCAGACAGGGAGATGTTGGTGCCCTCTTCCCCCAGACTGCTGAGTCAGAGCCCGCATCTGAGGACCAGGTAACCACATCCTCCCAAGCACGGGGAGCAGGCGTTTGGCGCAGGCCACTCAGGCTTGAGGTGTGTGGCTTCGTGGACGCGCCCTTGGGCAAATTTCTGAAGCTCCCTGTGCTTGAGCTTCCTCTTCCGAAGGCGCCCTAACTCACAGGGCTGTTGGGAGGATTGGAGGAAACCGCGCAGACCACTAGGTGCACGCGCTGAGCTTCCAGCCTGGCGCATGCTGAGTGCTCAGCAGCCATAGGGCATCTTTTACTGTTATTCACCTCCACAAAGCACAGACCCGGATCCGTGGAAGCCTGGTCTTCCCTGGAAACACGTCCAGACACCCTTCATTCCCACAGTCAATTTCAACCCTTGTCACGGATGGCACCCACACTGCAGAGGCCAGCCTTGGCCCTTCTGCTGTGGGATCCGGGCCCCTTCCTCACTGCATGGTCTGGGTCATTCCCAGGGCTGCGGCAGCACACCCCTCCCAATCCCCTTCACAGACCTCAGAGCCCAGGCTGGGCCCGAAACCCCAGCCATCACCCCGCCATTCTCCATAAGCAAAGACCAGAGCATTCCCCTGGAGTATGAATTTTTTTCTGAACAGCAGACTCAGTGACTGCAATGATTTTTTTCTTGCTCTGATGGTTTCTAGGTCTTAATTGATAAGTCTGTTTTGGACTTAGCCTCTTAGGTGGAGTGATATCCGCCTGGCCTGTGGACCATACCTGGAGTTTCAAAGGGGTCCCTGAGTGCTCACCAAGGGACCTCTGGGTTAGAACCTGGCACCCTGCAACGGGGACTAAACCCCTCTGATTCCTGAGTAGCAGCAGAAGATGATTAGCCCTGTGGGAAACCCCTAGTGGAGAGAGGAAGGTCACAGAGAGGGTCAAGAAGCAGCTGCTCTGCCTGAGCCACTGGTCACTGTCTGTGGTGACTCCTGTGATCTGACATCAGAAAGTACATGTGGCCACCTCGTTTACCTGGAAGGCAGAGGGGTATGCACTTGGATCTCCCCACCCCTCCCTCATGCACAAAAGCCACCCTTGAGGGTCCCCAGGACCCTAGGAACATGGAGAAAGGAGCTGACCTGCAAGGCAAACTGTGACCAGCAGCCGCCTGACCTACCCAAGCGCCTCTACCTGCAGCCAGTGAGCTGCTCATCAGAAAAGCCACCCCCAGACTCAGCACACCCAGGGCCTAGGATCCTGAGGACATCACAGTGCAAAGCAAGGACTATGGCCAGCCACCCATGACACACTGACTACCACATACACACACACATTCACACAGCCACATACCTGCACACTCATGCTCCCACATACCGCATTCTCAGCCACACACACAGATCGCACATGCACAGGCACCCACATGGCCACACACACATACGTGTACCAGCTTGCATGCATACTTGCACATTAACATGTCATGTGCACACACACACTTGCACGCTGGTGTATGCAAGCATGTCGTCATCAGGGTATGTGAGTACCACCTTCCAGGCCTCTGGGTCACCTACTCAACTCCACCTCTTCCCCTCTGGCCCCGTGGGGTGAGTGGGGAGGAGAGATGCTCCAGGGGCAGTGGCAGGAGACCTGCTTGCCCACAGGAGGATTTTCCACCAGAAACTCCCAGTCCCCTTGCAAGCCAGTGCTGCTCCAGGCCCTCGGGGTCCACTGCACCCCATCTACAGGCCCTCAGGGCTCTCCTGAGAGGAATCAGGGACCTGGGGCTGGGGCCAGTGTGCTCTGCCTCCTCTGGGTGAGGTCACAGTGACCCCAAGTGGTCACCTTGGTGAGGTACCCTCTAAACACAAGGTCGCTTCTGGGGTGAGGGGCAGGGAAGTGGAGTGGGAGTGGGCTGCAGAGACCCTAGCAGAGCAAGGAAGGGCAGAGGTGTCCACACACCTCCTCTTGGAGTCAGGGCACAGGAAGTTTGTCCCTCTTTGTTTGAAAAGCTTGGGGAAGCAGGGACCAGGAAAAAAGCCAGGTGGGGATGTCTCAACTTCTGCTTTGGCTGCTTCAGCATGGTCCTCATTAATTTGACCAGCAACCAGAAAGTTCCCTCTGAGAACACTCTATACCATCATCCTTCCTTGTTAGTGTGGGCTTAAAGTCAGAATGGGGTTGACAGTTCCTCTTGATGCTTGAACATCATCCACGCCCTAAAGAGCAGAGGGATGTCCTCAAAAGCCAGCCTCATCTGGGGAGTCCTGCAGAAGCACCTTCTCCAGAAAGCTGAAGGGCTTAGCTCTCCATTAATCAAAAAGTAGATCCTTGCCTAGCAAATGTGGTTTCAGGGACTCTCAGAAGATCCTGTCTTCAAATATCTCTCCATCTGTGAACTCTGTGGTTTCCAGATCCCACCATCAGGGAATTTGCCTGTGGTGAGGACTGATGTTAGGGCCTGCTTTTCATATATAATTTGCCAGATCTGCCTTGGCACAGGCTGTTTCCTCTTCCTGTAACGCCCTTCCCCAGCCAACTGGACACAGACCCTTCAGAACTCAGTGTAGACATCCTGTCTTGGCAATCTCACCACTGCCACAGGCGCCATATTGCTTCTGCACTACACTACACCCCCCCACCCAAAATTAGACCATTTAGCCCAAAGACCTAAGACCAACAATATCCATAGAAAATGCAATTGCTATTGAAATTAGGAAATCAACTGCAGCCTCCTTCGTGACAGGACCTGTTGTTGTAGGCAGGTATCCAGTGCACTAGGGCAACTGAATCCCTATCCCCAGACAGGTGAACTTGAGCTTGAGCCCAGGGATTTGGAGATGCAAATGTTCACTCAACCCAAGCAAGTCTACAGTCCACAAGTGAGATTTGCTCCTCTACTCTGCTCTCTCGGCCCTTGTTTGCCTATCCCTGCTTACCCTGCCCTATTCTGGCCTCAGAGAATTCCATATTTCCTTCCCCCCTTCCAGTTTTCAAGATCCAACTCAAGCCCAGTCTTGAACTCGAGCCCATACTGATCCCACACCCCTCTGCAGCGACACATGGTGTAACACATTATCACTCTCAAATTCCAAGTCAATTTCTCCAGTCCCCTCTGCCAACCTGTAAGACTCTTAGGGACAGGGACCAGAAAGAATAAGAGACTTAGGTTTGAAATTTAGCTTTACCCTGTGTTAGCTTTTTCTCAGCCTCTATTTGTTCACGGGCAGCACCTTCCCAGCAGAGCTGCAGGGGAATTGAATAAGATAACCCGTGAGATCTCCGAGAAGTTGTTCCTGCACCCGTGGTCTTTACATCAGATACCCAAAACTTCCCTGTTTTTGACTCCTTCTTCCCTCCCTTCCTTTCTTCTTCATTATTCTTCTAGATTACCTTTTGAATGTAGTTCAGTGCTTGGCATATTATGGGTGCTCAGTAAATAATTAATTTGCTTTTCAATGCAGATCCCTTGTGATTCCCAAAAGAGCAAGGGTCATGAACATTCAGTTCGCTGGAGTCTCCAGCCCACAGCCTGGTGCCTGCCATTGGCCATGCAGATGAACTGCGTGCTTCAGGGGTTCAGAGAGGAATGGGAGCGTATGTGGTGGGAGTCGGGGAAAGTGTCCACCTCTAGGCTGAACACAGGAAGTTCCATGAGGGCTGGAGCATGGTGGTTTCCTATGAGATGAATTTCCTGAGTTTTTGTTGAGAAAGAGAATGGAGCCATTTAAATGCTGCCACTTCCGAGAGTTGGATGGAAAGGTAGAGGAGGCATTGATAGAGAGCGATGGGGGTCTTTAAAGTAAGAACCCCTAAGAGCCCTCGGGTGCTCTAGAGATATGCGCTGGGGCTGCCTCCCATGCACATTTTATTTCCCAGCAGAACTGTGTTTTACCTGCTGGCAAAGAGTAGGCACACATCCAGAAGCAAGGCCCGTTTCCCCATCCCCTAGTCAGAGGTCTGGGAAGGGAGTGCTTTAAATTCTGCTCTGCCGTTTTCCGGAAGATGATTCTGTTATAAATTATTGAACATTTCATTTAAACTTCATAAATAAGAAACTCGGATGGAAACATTACATGTTAGATCCGTTTGGCAACATATAATTTCGTCGTACTCCCTCGATCTGTCACCCTTCATCTACGTTGGAGAATTTCTACTTCATTATAGGCAATTGAAGATCTCAATCAATTGCCTGAGAAGAGTAGTTCATGTCCCAAAGGTAATCTAATTTCTCCAACAAAGGATGTACCTGGGACTCGCCGAGCAGATTGACAGAGGTAAATGTGTACTTTGAACAGATCTGGGGGTGTTGCGATCACCACTCAGTCTAGAAACAAGTGCTAGCTCCGCAGTGACACCTTGACTCTGAAACATAGGTCTCCATCAGAGCCTACAGGTTAAGCCTCAGCAACTGAACACCTACAGGCATACCGAGGACCAACCTGGGCCTGTGTAGGGTACTTTCTATAGCTCCTGAGACCACCTACACCGAAGGACTCAAAATCCCGCAGCAGTTCTCTGTGTGATGTGGTAATCAAATTGACTACTGTCACTGTGGGCCAGATGCCATACTTTAAACACAGGTTCCCTTAATCCTCACAATGACCCTCTGAGATCGAAATTGTCACTGAGACCGGAAGGTGTTAAGAAATCAGTTGTACAGTGCAGTGTTTCAGACTTCAGCTTTACCTCCACTTCAGAGACACACCTGACACTTTAGAGAAGGATGGAGCTAAGGGTTAGGAAAGGGATGAGCTGGTTCAGGAAGGAAGAACTGAGGGCAGATTCTAATGCCTGTCCAGACTGCATTCCTCCCAGGGACAGTGGTGAGCAAGACCTCACCACGGAGGTCTGCATGGTGTGGCCTGTGTCAAAGCCATCGGTGTGGAGGGTTATGGCTACCATGCAGCCTTACCCTTGGCCAAGTCAAGCCAGTTGTTAAGGGAGGGTTGCTCAAACCATTTCCTAGAGAATTTGCTTTGCCTCAGGAATCTAAGGGCGGACAGTCACAGCAGCTGCCCTGGGGATCCAGCAAGTCCAGCAGTACAAAAAGTCCTGAACTCTCAGGCCTGAAGTCTGGGCCTCTTTGTCTCTAACTGGTCACAGACTTAGTCTGTGCCTCAGTTTATCCTCATAAAAATACCGAGTTGAATATCATTCTCTCAAAAATGCACACCGAGCAGAACCTACAGATGGGCTCTCGTTTGGAAATATGGGCTTTGGAGGCGTGATCTAGTTAACATGAGGTCATAGTGGACTAGCGCAGGCCCTGAATCCAAAGTAACTGGAAGAGAAGTCACAGACATACATAGAGAATGACGTAGGACCCAGAGGCAGAGGGTGCAGGGATATAGGGACATGCCAAGGAATGCCCAGCATTGCCAACCACCACCAGAAGCCAGAGGGAGGCAAGAAAGGGTGCCCCACAGAGTTTTCAGAGGAGCACTCTCTGCTGACCCTGGATTTCTCACTTCTAGACTCCAGAGCTCTGAGAGAATAACTTTTTGTGGTTTTATGTCACTAGTTAACAAAAGCTTTAGGAAACTAATACAGGTGGAGAAAAGACCCTCATCCCACCCACCTTTCAAGGAGGCAGCGAGGGTCCAGGTCATATTTAATTCTGAAAAGCATGAATGCTATATAAACACAGGATGGCATTACAATAACCTATGGCTCTGGGGAGCCCACACAAGGCCCACACAAGGCCTACCAGAAGGACTCAAAGTGACCCTTGGAGAGCCCAGGGGTGATAATGTGATTTTGTTGCATTTTTCTATAATCCCAATCATAATAAGTGAAGATGAGTTTGATGCCTATGGTGGCAGATGGGCTAATGGTCTGCAAAAATGTCCACATTCTAATCCCTAGCACTTGTGAATATGTCACTTACCTGGCAAGAGGGGCTTTGTGGATGACTAAATTAAAGATCTTGTGATGGGAGATTACCCTGTACTAACCAGATGGATGCAGGGAAGTTGGGGTCACATCAGATGGGACAATGGAAATCGAGATCAGAGAGAAAGGGAGGGATTTGATCATGCTAAGCTGCTGAGTTTGAAGAAGGATTAAGGGACCACGAGCCAAAGAATGCAGGCAGCCTCTTTGTGCTAGAGAAGGCAGACAAATGACTTCTCCCCAGATCCTCCAGAAGGAGCGCATCTCTGCTGAGCCATGTGAGGCTTCAGCCCTCCTGAGGTCATAAATGTGTATTATCGTAAGCCACTAAATTGTGGTAATTTGTCAGTATGAAACTAATACACCAGTCAAGCCAGTTGGTCTGAAAATTAATGTGGAAGAGGGTAAGAAGAGACCCCAGAGAATTCTGGGAGCCTGTCCATCACCCTTCTTAACGAAGCCCAAAAGGACGTCCTGAGAGATGTGTGCCCTTTAGTTAAACAGTTCTGTCATTTCCTTCATCCTCTTGGAATTACCAGAGTCATTCTAAAATGGATCCATAGCTTTAAATACTCTAGGTTTGTATCAATGACTTTGGTGGGGAGAACCCTGCCACTGGCCTCTGCATCCACTACCTTAAAGGCCTGACAGCACTGTGTTCAAGAAAAAGTCCATTCACTGATGCTGTTTAGAAGAGACCCAGGAGTCCCCATATGGCCTCAGTTCCCATCTATGAAAGTGCACTGCGGCTCTCAAACACAAGGTTCGAGAGATGCTTGCAGGACCAGTGTCCACACCCTCCCTCTCGATTGCCCTCAGTCCCCTAGTTATGTGCACCCATCAGTTCATCCTATTGACTTGGATTCCTGAGTAGTGAAATTGGGATTTCCTAGGTAAAATTAGGAGCAGACTCAAGGAGGATGAAACACACGATCAGGAGTCAGATATCTTCCCCTCCTTCAGGCTTCCCCACTCCAACACATACCTATGATAACATCTGTTTCCACATCTACTGATAGATCTGGTTCCTGGCACAGAGTATGGAGTTGGAATATCTGCCATCATGAACTCACAGCAAAGCGTGCCAGCCACCATGAACGCCAGGACAGGTGAGTAAGAGGATGGTGCCCAGGGAGACTTGATAACCCTGCCTGCAGAGCCATGGAGGCATCTCCTGGCCATAGAGGTCAGGGACCTGGTGACAACATTCACCCCATGCCCAGCTCTGGCATCTGACAGGCAGGATAGAGTCCCACTCTCTTCCCTGTAGGTCTGTGCTTAGTCTTCCAGATCCGAAGGGCTGCCCAGAGCAGAAGTGGAAAATCCCAGATAGCTTGGTGCTCTAGCTAGCTCCATTGCTATCTAGAACACCCCACAGCAGGCAGAGTGGACATCTTCAGTCTCCACCATGGAAGCCCCCAAAGAGGTCACAAGAGTGAAAGTCTAAACTTGGAAATAACCTATAAAATCCAAGGCCAGTAGAAAAATCCACTTGAGTCACTTGCTGCTCTGAAGCCAAAATTTGCTTCCAAATCCTGAATAAATCTCATGGTTACTCCAGTAGCTTAGATATCAACAGGCTGGGCTGGACTGGGCTGGGGACATTGCACCAATCCCTGCCCCCACGGTTGAGTCTAGCCGAAACAACCTCCCTAAAGAAGTCCAAGGATAAGAGTGTCCAGCAGTCCTCAGACCTAGTGACCTGGACACCCACGGTTAGCCATATCACAACGACCTCAGGGACAGTGAGGGGGAGCTAAGGGAAAGAGCTGCGGACAGGAATGGTATGTCCCTACTGGGCAGTGTCTCCTGCTTGCCCTGGTTGGTTTACAGAGAAAGGCAGAGTGAAAATTAATATAAAGAGCTTAAATATCCACAGCCAGCTTTGCCCCAGAGGTCAATGTTGTCCAGCGGTGTCAGAGCTAACAATGCCTTTCTGAAGATTGTCCATCTCTTTGCCAAGACCCTGGCCATCTCTCAAAGAGAAACTGCTGAACAAAATGTGAAACAGGAATGAACAGTGAGAAGCGAGGGCTTTTCCATAGCGGAGGGACACATGGGGGGTCCGGGAAGGGCAGGTCGTCCCGAAGAGCCTGTGTGCAATGAGCCATTTGTGCTGATCCACAGAACTTGACAGTCCTCGTGACCTCATGGTGACAGCCTCTTCGGAGACCTCCATCTCTCTCATCTGGACCAAGGCCAGTGGCCCCATCGACCACTACCGAATTACCTTTACCCCATCCTCTGGGATTGCCTCAGAAGTCACTGTGCCCAAGGACAGAACCTCGTACACACTGACAGATCTGGAGCCTGGAGCAGAGTACATCATCGCCATCACCGCCGAGAGGGGACGGCAGCAGAGCTTGGAGTCCACTGTGGACGCTTTCACAGGTACCAAGGTGGCAGAAGTCTCAGGCAGGTTCAGGGATCAATGGATCTGAGCGCAAAAAGGTCATCCGGGCAGCCCACCCCATTTCATTCAGAAAAAGGAGAAAAGAGACATGGGTTGAGGAAAAACAGACGGGTGTATCAAGAGGGAGTAGTTGGAAGTGAAGGCAGGGTGGGCAGGGGTGCCATGCCCCTGGGAGTTGATTCTTTTCCTCTTTCCCTGCCGTACTCCATCAGTGGGCATTAGGAGGATCCCTGGATCATGTTCAATTCCTTCCAGGGTAAAGGGTTGAAATCCTGGGTCAGTACTATGAATAACTCAGAGAGGTTTCATGATTTTATCAAAATTTACTTTTCAGTGTATGGTTCAGGAAAAGGAGAGGAGACAGGACTGGCGGTGGGGAGGTGGAGCCCCTCAGTCAAGCGGCCCTTCTAGCTGCGTGCTCTGCCCCACGCGTCCTTCAGAACCTTCCGTCTTCCATGCCTTGCAGGTTTCCGCCCTATCTCCCATTTGCACTTTTCTCACGTGACCTCCTCCAGTGTCAACATCACCTGGAGTGACCCGTCTCCCCCAGCAGACAGACTCATTCTGAACTACAGCCCCCGGGATGAAGAGGAAGAAATGATGGAGGTCTCCTTGGATGCCACCAAGAGGCATGCTGTCCTGAAGGGGCTGCAGCCAGCCACTGAGTATATCGTGAACCTAGTGGCCGTCCATGGCACAGTGACCTCTGAGCCCATTGTGGGCTCCATCACCACAGGTAAGGCTGAAAGACTTGACAGCAGTTGGTGAAATTTCAAAAGAAAAGAACCCAAGCAGCAGGGGATGGCCTCTATGGCTACAGAGTGTCTGTGAGCTGTTCTGGAACAGTGACTCATTCCAGTGTGGCACTTATGATTAGATGGTAGGACAGTCCCCATGTCCTGAGGAGGCCAAGGCTTGAATGCATTGATCCACAAACCTGACACTCTAGTAGAAAGCCCCAGAGAAAGCTGTCTCCTCAAGGAGCCCTCTACAATGAAGAGACACCTGTTCCTGGTCAGGACAGCCATCTCTTGACTATCCAACATGGCCATTGGTGCAGAATCACCCAGAACGGGCATGCCACCATGACATACTGACCTGCCTCTCAGAGCATGCTGTGGACTTGCACACTGGGAAACACAAGCACTTGAAGATCAGTTGGACCATTCCCACCTCATTCTTCCCAAATTCAATCCCAAATATGAGGCGCATGTGGGTAAGAACTTATGTGTTCTGGCAGTTTCCAACGCACTGACAAGAACCCACAAATTAGTGGATTAAACACTCAGCTGATCCGACCTTGTGATTTTTTAGCAGTTAAAAAAAAGTATACAGTGTAAATGAAATACAATTTGGGAAAGTGGATTTGCTCTGGACTTGTGCTTTGAAATTACAGTGAATAGGTAGTTTTTCCAAATAGAATCAAAGGTGATGCTAAAAAAGTAAGAGATCAGAGCAGAGTTGGGCTTTTCCAAGAGAAGTTTACTACCCAGGAGAAAACAACTCTGTTATTATAAATTCAAAATAAACCATGTGAACTTAAAGGAAAGTTCTAGTTGTCCTTTAGATGGGTAGTACTGACTGCACAGGGACCTTGCCAGCTTGGCTTTACTGAAACGTCCTCTGTGAGCATGGCTTTGGCCACACCTACGAGGTTTCAGGTGAGACATCAGCCTGACCATGGTGTTAAGGCCACCCTGGTACATAGCAGGGTTTTGACTGCCTCTGGGACACATTGGCTCTTGGTCAACATAAAACGAGGCACACAAATTCCTTTTTCACACTGTGCTATCTGTCTTTTTCCCACAATCCACCTTCTTCATAGGAATTGATCCCCCAAAAGACATCACAATTAGCAATGTGACCAAGGACTCAGTGATGGTCTCCTGGAGCCCTCCCGTTGCATCTTTTGACTACTACCGGGTATCATATCGGCCCACCCAAGGTAATAAAGTGGTTTGATTTCCTCAAAGACAAATGGGGTTTGGTGCTGGGTGGAGATTATTATGGGAAATAATAAGGGACATCGAACCCTGTCTGCATCTTTTCCCCACTCTGTGGCAGTTAGGAGCAGCCCAGAAACCCTGTACTCGCCAACTCCTCTCAAAATAGGCGAGATGGCATTCAGCCAGACATTGGCCCTTCACCAGCAGAGGAAGCTGGTCACCAGTGTCTAGACCCTGAATGAGGGTCCAGAATGTGCCAAGAGCTGGGCCACATAAAGCCCAAGACTGGAATCCAGGGGAACATCTGAAGATCCAGTAGAGCCAGGTGCAGCCGTGGAGGAGCCACAGTGACGTGGTCCTGTTCCTGCTGCCCCAGTCATGTTATAGCTCACAGGAAGTCAGCCCAGCCTCGCCTGCACCCTGGCAAGCCCACCTCCAGAGGGGCAGGACAGCTTTCCAGGCACCATTTCTGGGCTGCACAGCCCACCCTTTGCAGCTATGCCCTGGGTATTGCCTGCATGTGGTGGCCTCCAAGATGAGCTTGTTAGGAAACCACCTAACACTTAGCTCACAGAATGGAGGAGAGGGGTGAGTGTGTGCGTTCTCTTCACACTTCAGCATTCCCAGCCATGAGCTGCTCCCCTCCCCTCCTCACACCAAGTGCTGCCCCCAGTCCATCTGTGCTTCATGACCAAGTGCCCCACACAGACTGTGCCATGAGTAGCATCAATGAGGAAACCGCAGGATTCTAATGGTGGAATCTCTTCCTTAGTAGGACGGCTGGACAGCTCGGTGGTGCCCAACACTGTGACAGAATTCACCATCTCCAGGCTGCACCCAACTACGGAGTACGAAATCAGCCTCAACAGTGTGCGGGGCAGGGAGGAGAGCGAGCGCATCTGCACCCTGGTGCACACAGGTAGGTGCGGGAGCCTGTGCAGTGCTCGGAGTGACCCCAAGGATGCTGGCTCCAGGGTCAGGGGCACCATCCACCAGCCACCTCCCTGTGTCAGGGAGGACAGTTTGCGTTTCCTCTCCCCAGTCATGGTCCTTAGAGAGTCATCCTAGGGGAGTCTTACTGGTTGAGATTAGGGATTTTCATGGAAATTCCAATATGAATAATGCCTTTCCAATTCATCTCCACATAATGGAGATGAATTCCAGAACAGACATCTGAATCATCCCACCTGGTATGTATTCATTCATTCATTCATTCATTCATTTATGTATTGGTACTAGGGATTGAACCCAGAGGCACTTTGCCACTGAGCCACATCCCCAGTGCTTTTTATTTTTTATTTTGTGACAGGGTCTTGCTAAGTTGCTTAGAGTCTTGCTAAATTGCTGAGGCAGGCTTTGAACTTGTGATCCTCCTGCCTCAGCCTCCCGAGTTGCAGGATTACCGTGTGCACCATTGTGCTTGGCCCATTTGATTTTTAAAAGATTCGGAGAAGGAAATTTCACTTTGAGAAGAAAAAGGTTGTCATTCTAGTCATGTGAAATTAGGGTCATGAGATGCTCCAAGGTGGCTGCTTTTGCTCTTCCTTTCTGCTCCTGGGAGAAGAGGCATCAAAGTGGCCATGACTCCCTCCCCCATGACAAAGGCAGTGGAGGGAGTGCTGCCCCTCCATGGCGTCCTGGGCCACCTGCAGCACTGAATGGTCCGTGCTCCCTGTCAGGCCCTTCACTTGCATCCACACCCAGCTCTTATGGAGTCAGCTAGAGGAGGGCAGGCAGAAGGAGCCACCAGCTTGCAGCTTTGGAAAGGGAGCAAGGAAAGTGCCAATCCCACATCTTCCTCTTAAAAATGAGCCCCTGGATGAGCCTGAGGGGAGGGTCCTTCATGGCTCCACTGCCCCTCCATGCTGGCCCCTCAGACAGTGCACCTCGCAGAATCAGCTAAGATTTGCTGTAGAAGTCACTAGAAAGCATAGCCCAAGTTTCCTGTCTTGGACTTCCAGACCCCCTCCTAGTTGAGTCGCAGCACCTGGGAAAACACGCAGATGGCCTCATTAAGAGAACACCTGGGTTTCCAGAGGGTGCGTCCTCTCCCTGGAGAAGGGATTTCCTGAACGAGGAAAACATGCCCTGGAATTCCTCGCTGCTCTTTTAGCTGTCTCCGCAAGCTCAGAAACAGCATCTCTTTTTTTGGCAATGGCCAAAAACATATTCTTTCACAAATGTAAAAAATTATTCTTCTAAAGACAACACCAGTCTTCTACCCTTTCCTAGTTTCCTTCCAGGCCTGCGACTCCAGAAAACCCAGCCATGTTTTTCACTTCAGTCTTACCCTGAATCGTTGAAGTATCCCGTCAATAAATGTTGACCAGAAATAACATCCAGTGAGCCAAAAGAAGCCGCCTCCCCCTCCTTCCTGAAAACTCTAGAAAATTATGTTGCAGAAATTAGACATTTCCTCATTGAAGGCAATAAAATGGATTTCAACTGGCAACTTCCAGTAACTCGACTGTGGTCAGAGCGTCTTAGTTTGTTTGCTGTTGTTTGAACTTGAGGCCTCTGATCTTACAGCTCGCAGACATGAGCCCTCCTGCACCTGTCACGCTTGCTGATAGCATCGTGCACATCTCAGGGAGACCCAGGCAATGAGGTCTACCAAGGGCTGCATTGGGAGGACTCTTTGAAGGCACCAAGAATAGATAAAATTCAAAATTTTAAGTTATAAAAAATAGTTTCTGGGGTTGCTTTGTAATGAGGGACACAGGGATGCAAAAAAAATTATTCAATTAGAAAACAGAGGTAGATGAGTAGCAGATCTTGGTTTCCACAAGTCAATTGTATGACCTTTAGTTTGAGGTCATACCTTAACTGTTTTAATAACATCCATTTCTAAAATAAATCCCAATCTAATCCAATGTGATGGTAGGGAAGCAAAGTAATATGGCAAAGGCTTCTACAGCATGGGCAAGTAAGAATAGGGAGGTGGTCAAATGACATCTCCGTTGCCCCAACAAGCCTTCTTGGCCTCCCTAAGCCTACAGGAGTGCCCAGGGCTCTCATGTCCTGGTTGAGTCCAGAGTGAACCTTGGGCGCAGTGAAGCAAGAATGCAATATCAGATATGACTTTGGAGGCCAACCATTCCCCGTGGCGTCATTCCACAAGTGCTGACTGAGGACCTTTGAAGTTCTCAGAGCAGGGGACATCCCTATACTTTCACCACGGTTCCTGACATCCATCGCAGAGATCTTTCCACAAGGCACACCCTATGATTGATGAAAGTGCAATTAGACTGGGAAGCATTACTGCTGTAACAATTTCTGTGTGTTCTGAGTTTCTCCTTCTACATTCAGATACCTAAAACACAACAAGCACCCCTGAAATCCCCCGCAGCACCTGCCACACTGTTCTGCACTTAAGAGGTTAATGAATGGATTAAAAAGAAGAGCTGGGGATGGTGAGGGGAGAACTGCACACCTGAGAGAAAGAGGAAAGGGAGCTGAAGAGGTGGCTGATGGAGCCGAGGGAGGAAGGGAAGAGGTCTCTGTTCAGTTTGCTGTCTGGTACAGCACAGCAGCAGATACGTGTCATGGACGAGTGAAACTTGGGGTGGTTGGTGATACCTCCATCCTGCCCTCCTCTTACCTGTACTGACACCTCCTATTCCCTTCCAGCTATGGACAACCCTGTGGATCTGATCGCCACCAACATCACCCCAACAGAAGCCCTGCTGCAGTGGAAGGCTCCCGTGGGCGACGTGGAGAACTACGTCATTGTTCTCACACACTTCGCAGGTAAGGGTGTGCTGACCTGTCCGTCGGGTGGGGATGGATGGATTTGGGCCTGAAGACCAGGAAGGAAGTGAAGCAAAAATGCATTTTGTCAATCTGAGGGACAAATTGTAAAATGTCCTGCTTTAGTTCTACTATGAAGCCCTTAGGATAGCCCCACACTCTGCGAACTATCAGCCGCAGGAATTGGAAACGCTGAGTCTGAAAGAAGAAACAGTGACAGGTGACCAAGGGCAGATATGCAGAGAAGAAAGCAACACTGCAAAACAAAGCTCAGAACCAAGCTCAGGCTTGCCCCAAAACGCTGCAGTCAAGAAGACAGAATGTTCTAGATATTTACAGAGCAAGAGAAAACACTGAAATTATAGGACCAAGCCTGAAGCAGATAATAAGTGATAACAGGTGACAAAGGATTCCGAACTGCTCAATTTTCCTGTTATTTTGGTCTTCTCCACCTATATCCAGGCCAAAAGTTTGAACCAACATCAAATCTAAGTTTAATATCTTCTTCATCATGATCATCCATCTTACATTATTTGAAGTTGAATAGAGAAACCCAAAGCAAAATTGTATTGTGCACTTCAAGTCTCTTGCCTTGGGAAAACTATTTCCCTGCCTAAATTAAACATGTGATCACAGAATTGTTGTGGGCTATATTCAGGAATCCGGAGAACAAAGATACCAGAAAACAGAAGGGAGGCAGATGTCTTGACTTTGAAAAATAGCAGAGAAAGCCAGTTCTGTAAACTGCAAAGGACTAAAGTTATTGTCAAAGCTTGGAAAATTACAAACTAAAACAGACTCTCAAAATGGAAAAGGAATTAGTACTTACTGCAGACCAACACAGGTCCACTTAGAATAAGTTTTCTCAAAGCCACGTGATACCCTTGCTTTTGGCTGGCGAATGCTAGCACATTTGCATCCCAGCACTGATAGCTCCGCTCATCATTTAGTCCTTTTTTAAGAAGGAAAAATGCTGACACATCATAATTGGAGTCAAAGGATCCTCCTCAAAGAACAGATATCACTACCATGGCTGAGACCCGACTGACCCCTGTGTCCGTCTCAATGCCCACTCACCCTCTGTGTCCTGATCAGGCGCTTCTTAATCCTACTTTCTCCAGCCTTCTTGCATGTGCACACTTTTTTCCTCCAGGAAATTCTCTCCCTGCAGCTCTCCCTAGAAAACCCATCCGTCGAATCTCAGTTTCAACACTCTTCTGGTTGCCCTAGACAGTCAGATCCACCTGCTCATAGGTACAAAGCACACAAGTCAATCACGGCCATTAACTTCCGTTCATTCAATAAATGCTTTTCACAGCCTCTCACGGGCCACACGCTCTACAAAGCTAGAAAGAGTCAGGACCATGGCATAAGTTCTTGTTTTCTCGGGACTCATGTCTAGTGATGGTACAGAAAAATAAATATTAATACTTCATGTGAGCAAGGCATACTAGAGCCAAGCACAGGACACCATGGGTCACATCTGATGGGGGCTAAAGGGAAGAAAGGAGAAGTTCCTGCATAAAGCGAAGGAAGCCCAAGAGAGGAAGAAAGGAATTCCAAGAAAAAAGAGCAGCCTGTCTGCATTTGCAGAGGTGTGACAGAGGACAAGAATTTTGAGGAAGTACCACAGTTATGTGTGGCTGGAGCAGCAACTAATGGTGGGATGTCACAGAGGGGGACATTAAAAAAACAGACATGGGGCTGGAGAGATGGCTCAGTGGTAGAGCACTTGCCTGGCATGTGCAAGGACCCAAGTTCAAACCCCAGCACCACATACACAGCTAAGTGTCAGAAGAACAAACACCAGATGAATAATTAAATAAAATTGACTTTCTCTCTCTCTCTTTAAAAAAAATTCAGTTATTATTTATGTTCTTCCAAAGAGTTTTAATTTTTTTAAAACTCTTCATATGCCCTTTTATGCCTTTAGACCACAATAAACTTAAAACAGCAGGCTCTACCTGGTTTGGAGATGTGCTTAATAAACTTGGTTAAATGCTGAATGATTCAATATTATTCTAATTGCCCAATGGAGGGTTTGGCCTAGATCTAATGAACAGTTTTATTAACAGCTTGAATGAATTCAGAGAAGATATGCTTGCTATATCTGTGTATAAAACAAAACTGTGATTGATTGAATCAAAATTCAAAAATATTTAATAAACAGAAAGGTGGTCCAAAACTCAACCAGCAAGGCTAAAAGCAAAGCTCTGTTCTCAGGGTCAAAGAGCAACTGGATGGGGCGGTGGTAAACAAGGCCTTTGATTAGTAATAATCTCAACATGTGACAAGAACAGCACATGGCTAAACCTACTGAATTAGCATGCAGAACAGAAATAGAAGCAGACATTGGCCCTGTTTGTTTCAATGGTCAGTGAATTTCAATTGTTAGTCTCAATTCTTTTCTCAACTTTGCATTTGGCAGGGACACTGACAAACTTATACCTGTCCAGAGAAAAGCAGCCAGGATTGTGAGGATTTTAGAACTGTCACAAGAATGTGATGGGAGGTGGAGGTTGGATTTTCTTAGCTTGAAGGAGGGACACTTGATTGGGGAAAGTGGGGAGGGAAGGTCATATGGAAAAGGATTTGTTCTGTTCTTTGTAACTCCAGAGACCTGGGCAGAAGACAGAGACACACCTGTAAATTGTGTTTGTTTGTTTGGTTGGTTGGTCGGTCAGTCATTTGTTTGGGAAATCCCACCTTCCTTCCTGCCTTTGGATGTGGGGAGAAGAGGTCCTGCTGGAAGCTGTGGCAGCCATCTTGAAATCACATCCTATGAGGAAGATTTTTCTCAAGATGTCATAGGATATGAGATGAGGAGCCTTCTTGAGAACAGGATATCAACTATAAAGGAGTTCTTCCAAACTTCTTTAGTACTGAATTCTTGTGAGGTGCTTGTAGATTTGTAGGTCTTCATCCATGTTCATGTGATTTCAGTTGCTGGCAAGACCATCTTGGTTGATGGAGTCAGCGAGGAATTCCAGCTCATTGACCTGCTTCCCAGCACCCACTATACTGTCACCATGTATGCCACCAGTGGGCCTCTCACCAGTAGCACCATCAGCACCAACTTCTCCACCCGTGAGTACCTGGTCATCTCCCTGCCTGCTATCCATGGAGGACTCTGTAGATCCTAAAAATGACCCCTTTTCTTATAGTGGGCTCAACTCCAGTCTGCAGGCTGCAGAGGTGTTGCAGCTCTGGGATGTTAGTTTGGCTAACTGTGGCCCCAATCCAGTAGCCACTTCTCTCAGCCAACATGTCTGTTTCCTGCTCTCTGGGTCTGTGTAATAGCAGTAGGACTAGGCCAAGAGAAGTTGGTACTAGAAAGACGTCTGGTCCAGAACAGACTGACAAATACTAAAGAGCTGAATATTCCCAGCTACTGGGAGGCTGAGGCAGGAGGATCACAAGTTTGAGGCCAGGCTCAGAAACTTAGTGAGATTCCGTCTCAAAATAAAATGTAAAAGCTTTGGAGATGTAGCTCAGTGGTAGAGTGCTTCCCTGATGTGCGTGAAGACCTAGGTTTAATTCCCAGGACCACAAAAAAAAAAAATGCTGTATGTATATAGGGGAGAGAGAGACCTGCTTGGTGGGGTCATGACAAGAACAAGGTAAAAGGTGGAAATGCTGTAAGTTCAATGTGAGCTCACATGGTGGCTTAATGGGGTCATGGTCGTGTCCACGCCACAGCTGGTGTCAGCAAGAAGCAGCCCACAGAGGTGGGCAAGGAGGTTTCTGTACCTGAAATCAAGAGGGCAGGAGCTGTGGAGACCGACCTCCCCTGGCATTTCCCCCTTTGTTGCAGTCCTGGACCCTCCTGCTAACCTGACTGCCAGTGAAGTCACGAGACAAAGCGCACTGATCTCCTGGCAGCCCCCCAGGGCGGAGATCGAGAATTATGTCCTAACGTACAGATCCGCTGATGGAAGCCGCAAGGTAAGAATTTTCTGGAAAGGGGAAAGACCGCTTCTCCTTTGCAAGGTTGTGGGAAACTGACCAGTGGGTGGAATGAAAGGGAGGGGAGGGAGAGATTCACAGGGAGCTGCTGGGCTTCCCACTCTGTGGGCAAAGCCTGCTGTTGGGAATGTCCAGCCAGGTGACCTGGGGGTGTCCTGGCTCTGCTGCTGCTGTCCACACAAGCCGAGGCAAAAGCACTAAACTTCGAGCCTGGCAGCCTACTTCTGAGACTCCCTAGGTGTGGCTGTGCTTCCTACATTAGGACCAAAAACTTGGGAAACTTCCAACTACATGGAGTCGGAATAACAGTTCATTAACAGGGCAAGCAAATGCTAGCCGGGTACCAGGGTCAACAGGCTTTTGTGTCTCATAAGCACTACCAGGGCAACATCTGCAAAGCCCACAGTGAAGAGATGATGAATTTTTGTTTTATGTCATCATTTGAAACAATCCGCTAGAGTACTGGTTTCCAAATTTTTGTTTGCTGTGGGATTCTTTTAAAAAGTGAAATCATATGCAGAAGATAAATATGCAGAATAGATTTCCACAGAGCTTGCCTGTTGGATGGGAGTGGAGAGTCCTGCTTGCTTATCTGCTTCTGCTCTTGAGCAAGCCTAGTGCAATCTGCAGACACTGGGTTCCATAATCCAGGCGCCGAAATTTGTCCCCGTGTATGTGCATTTCTGAGATAGGAGCTGCCCTAAATCTCACATGGGGACTGGTTTCTCTGCTCACTGGTGCATGTTTCTCCTTCTTGTGGGATGAAGAGGGCATCAGTGGTCACTGCAGTGCTGACCTAGCTGACTTCCCATAAGGCAAGCTGGTCGCCCCCGGCCACTTCCCTTGCTCTGACTTCCTGCAGGAGCTGATTGTGGATGCAGAGGACACCTGGATCCGCCTGGAGGGACTGTCGGAGAACACAGACTACACGGTGCTCCTGCAGGCAGCCCAGGATGCCACACGGAGCAGTACCACCTCTGCAGCCTTCACCACAGGTGAGGACGCCACGGCCACCTTAATGACTTCTCCCTGGTGCGCCCTTGGCTCCTCCATAGCCTCTGCTGAGACTTGCCTGGGAGGAGTCTAGCATGAAACTTGATTGCCCTCTCCTCCCTCACACTTTCCCAAGGCCCTGCTAGAAAGCACCCTATCAAGGCAATCCCAGGACACCCAACCACAGGACAGCTGGACCAACCAAACGCGCTACATAGAGGCTCAGGTTCCTTCTGGTTCCAATCTTCTGAGTGTTTTTCCAGAAAACTCTTACTTCCCTCTCTCCTTCCTCCCTTGCCTATACTTAGACTCAGCTAGCATCAGTAACAGGCATAGACTCTCAGTAATAAATAAACAGCCCTTTTCTGCCAGCAAAGCAGTTTTGCAGTCCTTAAAATGACTGGCAAGGAAGATCTTTCTAGCCTTATTCCACTCGTAATGAAATGTGGTATGTGCAAATCAAAGACCCACAGGGCTAGTAAGTGGCAGGGTCAGGACCTGAACCAAGGTCTTCTACTTCTACAGCCAGCTGTCCCTCCTGCCTGCTCTCATTTCAGTCAGAAGAAGATACTTGGAAAGAGCTCAGAAGGGATAGAGGTGTCCTAGTATCTATAAAAGGAAATAACCTATGTCTGCCCTGGAGCACCATTTGTCTGACCTTACTGCAGCCCGCGTATTATCTAATTTAATCCTCACACACACCTATGTGGTATAGATAGTATAGTATGATCTAATTTAATCCTTGCACACACACCTATGTGGCATAGATAATACAGTCTGGGCTGTTAATACATAGTCCTTTCTGCAATCCCTGCTGAGGCCTCTCTACAGTTTGCAATGTGGGACTTCCCAGCCCAGACTGAATTCTCTGTGCACATCTGTGGGGACAATGTAGACATGTCCTTTACTCCTAGTTGCATGGCTGCCTGCGTTCTTCCTAGATCCCTATCCATGTCCCAGAGGCTGTTCCTCCATCTTCTGAGAGGGGACAGGAATTTGCCCAGCCGCACTCAGGTCCTTCACCTCAATATACTTATTCTAAGTGACAAAGCAGGACACTGATAGAATACTCCAGACCATCCCACAGTTCCGTGGGGCAGTGAGATCATGAATGAATCCTTGTTTCCCTTCTTTTCATACTGTTTCGTAGCTCACAGAGTATCTTCAATGAGCACATAAATCAGGAAAACAAGTTTTTTAATTAAAAATGAAAATAAACCCTGGTCATACAATAAGACATGAACCCAATGTGAGTCTTTACCAAGTGGAGCTCAGATGACACTTGATGGCTTCTCAGGGACTGGTATTAATTACGCTGCTTCAATGGTGCCTTAGCTGGAAACTGAGGTGTTACCCTCTTCTTGTCCAAGCTCTTTCCTGCACACTCACAGGGCTAATTAAGGGCTCTCCATGGTCCCCTTTCCCAAACTAACACTTAAAGACCCCTGGGATGGAGTTCCACTGAACAAGAATTTCTTTCCCATAAAAAGAACACTGATGACAGACACTCAAACAGAGCTCCCAATTTGCATATTTATGAGGTTAAACTAATGATTTCATCCCCCAAATGTATAGGTTTCCATGCTTGCTCAGTGCGGGACGAGCTTTTCGCTCCCATCCTGGGTGGCATGGCTGGCCCCAGTGAGCAGGATGACGATCCACCTGGAGCTTCTACAGTGTCCTGTGGCTGTGGCTTGCTGCAGACCCACACAGGCTATAAAAGCACACGAGCTCCCATGCCCGCCACTGCCCTCTCTTAGATGCACTACATCAAGGGACATGCAATTGTTTGGGTATGGAGTTCCAGATCCAGCTAGGGGCACAGTAGCATCAAATAAGCCAAGGTTAACAGCTCAAGAAGAGGCCATGATAGTGGCTTTATTTTGTGGACGGTGCAGGGAACTGGCAAGATGCATTTGTGTGTGTGTGTGTGTGTGTGTGTGTGTGTGTGTGTGTTTACAAGATTCCAGTTGATACTGGGCTTCTGGGGGCATAACCAACATCAACACAGAAAGGAGAAAACCTCCTACAAAGTGAGGGTAGTTACTAACTGGGCTGCTTGCTTCCTGTAGAGTTTGGGGACCCACCAGTACCATCAGTTTTACTAGAAAGCTTAAACTTAAATGTAGGTCACTGGTGCATACCAAATCCTGATGGCTTTGTCTTGGAAATTTATGGGGACCCACTGAAATAACTGGTGGCAGATTGGGAAATTCTTGGGCAGAAATAATGCATTGGAAAGTACCTTACACAAAGTGTAGCATATAACAGACATTAATAGATTTTCACTGAATTAAATCCCAGCTGCAAAGTAGAGAATAGGGGATCCAGGTTGAAACAAAGCTGCAGGACAGGAGATTAATACCCTTCACAGGGATGGCACAGGCAAAGAGGAAGCCTGCTAATTTCGGGCTGTCTCCCACCATGAAGCAAACTCCCCTAAATAAATTACACTAGGCTACATAGTCATTTGCATGCTCATATTAATGAAAGCTCTTTGCCTGTGCCAACCCCTTCCCCTTACATTTTCTACCCCTGCCAAGAGCAAATTTTATTAAGGAGGAAGAGAATACAAGGATCTCAGCTTCCCAAGGGGAGGTTGGGGGACAGAACCAGGAAGGGAAAGAAGCAAAACAAGAGATCAGAGAATCTTCACTTACATGCAAGATTGGAGCTCTGCCAGCCTGGACCCCACAGGCATGAATTACTCCTGCCCAGCGAGTCTAGGGGTCACAGGGGCCTATGTGATGGATTTGGAGGCTGATTTTTCTTTGCAGTTAGCATGCTTTCTGACTTCGTTGTTAGTTCCCGAGTTTTCCTCTTAACAGCATCGCTTTTGGAGGGTGGCCTGATCCCATCCATCATTCCGGGTGCTTTCTGTGCCTTCTCTGTTGGATCAGTGGCTTTCATCCACTGACAAACCCTCACCTTGTCCTGGGTAGACCAAGATAAAAGTTCAAGAGATGCCCATCTATCTAATGACCTGGAAAAGAGTTGATAGCTCAAAATAATAATAACAATAATAATAATAATGAGAGAGAGAGAGAGAGAGAGAGAAGAGAAGAGCTGGTCTCAAAACCTCAAACACCTCCTTTGAACAAGACGTTTTCCCTTGCTGTGTTCATGTCACATAACGTAAGCCCAGTTCCTTCTTTCCATCATGTTAATAGCTTCCTGTCCTCTTGTCTCTGGCGTTTGCAAAGGACTCTGGGGAGAATTAAATACAAGTAGTATGGAAGACAAAAAAATTCAGATACATTATTTATAATTTACTGTCGCCTGAAATTTCATCCAAGGTCTGCTTGTCTTTTGGAGACATGAATATAAATGAAGAAACAAATATCCCCCACGGAGCAAGGAGGGACTTGGTGCAATGATCTTCTGAGAAGCAGGTTTCATTGTCTCTTTTAATACTATAAAAAGCAAACAAGGCTCTCGATGGAGCTCATCCTCAGAGACAACGAACACTGTAAAATAGGTTGCCTTGACCTTGAGGTTAAGCGGAGACAATCATTTGCAGAGGTACCCAGAGACGGGGAAGACTGTGCTCCAGTCCTCATTATCCCACATCCAGGCTGAGCTGCTCTATGGCTTATCTGGAAGACTCTGAAAGATGTCTATTCTGATACTAGCTTCAGTTTTTGAAGTTGAGAAAATGAATGAAAATTAGCAAATTCCAGACTCCAGAACAATAGATGGGGGTCATGGAAACCCTACTTACCACCCATTTCAGTTGGACAGGAAAGCCTGACATCATTGTCCCCTGCTATCTACCTTAGGTCCCCCTTGTGTCCCCTCATCAAAGAAGGAGCTAACCAAAGGGGTTCTTTCTGTTGTACTACACTTAAAAACAGCTTGAGCTCTTGCTTCATTGAGAAAGCAAACCCCTAAAGTGACAGGTGTGTTTTCTTCTTTCTTTGAAATCTGGCTATGAAGAAGGAAAGCCATATGATGTCCAAATGCCTAGATGGACAGGTGTCAGATTAGGAGTTTGAATGAACCGCACTGTCCAGCTTGTTTCAGGTCACCAATGTCAATCTCCAACTAGGTCCCTCTGTTTACTCACTTCCTTCTGCCTCTTCCCCTCTTCCCTTCTTCCCCTTCCACATGTGGCCATTCTACTGTGTTTACCTATGTTTCTGAAAAATGTGCACCTGTGAAATTGTTTTATTTTAAATGGATCTAAATGGCCCCGGATTGCACAAAGCAGTCCCCATTTGCATACTTCTTACTCGGTGCTGTTTTCTAGACCCATCCATGTTGTTAGACATTTATGCAGTCAGTTTTTTTCGCTTCCAGATGTTGCAAAATACCCACGACATTTACCTCTCCACACTCCCAAAAAGGTAGCTCCGACTGTCTCCAACAATCCACCACCCCTGAGTCTTGCTGTGCTAAACACCTGGTGTGTCCGCTTCTGGGTCAGTGAGGCAGAACCCTTGGGTTACACCCTCCGAAGGGAGGGACTGGGTCATAGGGTACGTGTTTGCATAATTTAGCTAAGCATTGCACCCTGGCTGCATGTTCCCCCCATGGGGTGTGAGGCTCCTGTTTCCCAGTGGCCTACATTGTTCCTGATGGCTTGACATGGCCCAGCTGTGCAATGTTTGACAGGCTCATGGGAAAAAATTGATGTCATTGTTCTAATTTCATTTCTGTAGGTGGTAATGAGCTTGAGTTTCAGCATCTCCCTCGTTTGCTTGCCTATCTCTGTAAATTGCCTGATTATCTAGTCTGTCCATTTCTCTGTCAGGGTTCTGACAGTATTTGCTATTAATATTTGAGCTTTGCAAGTTTGAAGAGGTTTTCAATATATTCTTCTATTCACTTTCTAGACTTACGTTTTGCACGTAGTCTATTTTGTATGTGGCATTAAGTAGGAGTACAGTTTCATTCACTTCTCTGGGGTGAACCAGTTTTATGAACACAATCTACTAATAGCCGATCTTTTGGAAGGATCGATTCGTGGCTCTTTATTGCAATATTAAGTTAAAATATACACATGATTTTGGCTCTGATCTATGAATTCCCTGTTTTAGTTTATGGCCTATTTATCCGTTCTTTTGTAAACACTACATTTGTTCTCATATCTATAAATTATTATCTTAACATTAATATCTTAATATAAGGTAGAACAAGTTTCCAATTTTCTTTTTCAAGGTTGACTTTGCTACTTGATGGTATTTATTTTTCCATAGGTATCATCTTACTTTATCAACTGTAGCTTATGAAGTTCTTCAAAAGGAGTTTCACCTTGAGTTCAGGTTGGAATTGTAATGAATTATAAATTAATTTGGGCAGGATGGACAAGTTTATAATTCAAAGTCAGCCCTTCTAAATACATATAATATATCTTCATTTATTCAACTTATCCTTATGGTTTTAAGAGTTAAAACTTTTCCCTATTGCATTCTTTATATTCTTGGCTAATTTTTGAACATTTTATAATTTTCACTGCTTTGTGACTTTATCTAATTTTTTAAAAAAACATTTTCTAGTTAGTGATTGCTGATGTTGAAAAATATTGATTTTTATATATTGATCCAGTATTTGGCAATCCCACTGAACTCTCTTATTACATCTAATTAGCTATTGTTTCTGTTAACATTTTTCCTTCAATATTTACATCACCTACAGATAAGGAGAGTTTTATTTCTATACTTCCAATCATCATACCCATTATTTGTTTTTCTCTCTTCATCACATTAACTAGAACCTCCAGGACTCTGTTGAATAGTAACAATGACATTAGTTAACCTTGACTTATTCTCATTCTTAGGTGGAATGCCATGGAAACTTCATGCTGCACAATCTTTGCTAAATCTTTTTAAAACTTCATTTTACATGAAAAAGAAGCTAATTTTTTAAAATAATGAAAATCTATACTTGGTTATCATTAAATAAACAAGAACAATATTTACTTAGATTTGAGGTCTAAGACACTTGTCCAGATATAGAACATTCTTTTATTCCAAGTTAAGAGTTTGTGTAAGAAACCTTACCAAATGACAAATTTTAGTTAATTATATAACTTTTATCCTTTTGTTTACTAATGAGGTGAATTACATCTATATTCTTACATATTTATTTATTTTCCTGGAATAAATCTCACCTGAGTATCAAGATTTTTTTTTTAAGAGAGAAGGACAGTGAGAGAGAGAGAGAGAGAGAGAGAGAGAATCAATTTTTATTGCATTTTTCACATGGCTTTCATTGCTCTGACACTTAATTGTGTATGTGGTGCTGGGGTTTGAACCTGTGTACTCGCGCATGCTGGACAAGCACCACAACTGCTGAGCCACTGCTCCAGCCCCAGTATAAGGATTTTTTTAAACTGAGATTAATATCTTTATATAGTTATTATACATGTACTAAAGAACTAACTCTACAGGAATCCCTAACCAGCAAAAATTCTCTTTAAACAGAATTTTAATACACACAATTTTTCTGTAGGATTACAGATTGATTGAATGTGAATTCTTAATGTACTCTTAGGTTTAGCTAGCTACTATATTTTAGACATTTTTTTACATCTATGATCATAAACAAACTTGGCCTTTATCTTTTATCTTGTGCATACCTCTGCATTAGGTTTTGAAATCCATGTTTCTCTATCTTCATTGAAAAAATAAACAGCTAACTTTCTTGTTCTTCCTCTCCCTCCTCTCCCTCCTCCTTCCCCTTCTCCTACTGCTGCTCCTCCTCCTACTGCTGCTCCTCCTCTTCCATCTTTTAATAACTTATTTAGAACAGAATTATTTGACTATTACTTCATGCTTTTTAAGTTTTAAGAATTGAATATCTATCCAAGTTCTTGGTCCTTGCACCACTTTTGACCATTTATAAGCTTCTAGGAATTTATTCATTTCCTCTGAATTTGAGAACTTAGCAGCAAAAATTCTTCAAATGACTTCATTGTTTTTAATCTCTGCTGCATCTGTAGCTCTGTTTCCCCTGTTTTATTTTTTCATCTCTTTAAGATTTTTTTTTTACAAAAGAGAAGAACAGTGTGAGAGAGAGAGAACCAATTTTATTTAGTTTTTCATGTGGCTTTCGTTGCTCCAACACTTCGTTGTGTACGTGGTGCTGGGGTTCGAATTCACATCCTTGGGTATGCCAGGAAAGCTCTGTAATCACTGAGCCACCACTCCAGCCCTTCATCTCCGTTTCGTAATCAGCCTTTTCAGTGAATGGTTAGGTATTAGACCTAACAACTCCATTTGTGTTTTTCTTTACCACTATTTATTTCTTAAACACATCATTATATTAACTCTTTTATTAAAATCCAAGCATCGAAACACGCTTAGACTCCTCTGGACTCTACTTCCTGCCCCTTTTGCCTCCACCCATACAAGCTCTGTCTAGATTTTGGCTCTGGGTGTTTATGGATGGACTTTCTCTTTTTCTATTCTTTGATTAATGCCTTTTATTTGAGATAACAGTAAGACATTTTCTCCATGTAGTTGATCATCCTGACTTCCATAGCTCCAGAATTTATTATTGCTAATGTGTGTAGCTGCTCTAAGTTTTCTGTAACTGGTTTTATAAGGCAAATCCCCTAAAACCTCATATTCCTGAGAAATGTGTGTGTGTGTGTGTGTGTGTGTGTGTGTGTGTGTTTGTGTGTGTGTCTGCGCACGCGCGCTAGGCCCTCAAGTTTGAACTACAAGTTGATCAGATATAGAAAGATTAGGCACAAATATTTGTTTCCAACATATTCTTCTGCTGTCTTCTCATGTGCAGAATTGCCTCTGAGAAGTCTAAGGACAATTGGATTTTCGTTCCTTGGTGCGCTGCTGTTTCCTTCTAGAAGCTTTTATAAATGTTTTCTTTCCTTTTGATAGTCTCACACTTCATTCTGTGTCTTCGAGTGCATTTATCAATTTATCTCCAATTTGACACTCTATGAGCCCTGTAAATCTACCGTACTTTATCTTTACTTTTGACATATTTATCTTATTTATGCATTTCCTCTATTTTTATTGACTTTTTAGGACTTACCAAGATGTTAGAATGTATCAACTATCCTCTCAATCTCCAAACCTCTTAGCTTGTCTTCACTTTTAATGTTTAATCTTTATCTTTTCCTTTAACCTCTCACACAGTTTCTCAATCAGATCTTTCAATACATTTATTTATATTTAAAGCCCATATTCGTCTTCTCTACTGGACTCTTACTTTAAGCTATTATATTGTCCATATCTAACTTAAGTTGGGTTTTTTTTTGTTCTTCATATTGTTAATATTTTTCTTTATGTTCTTAAAATTGTCATGCTTAATTAAAATCCTGTTCTAATAACTCTGTATCAAATGATCAATGTCATATGGGTAGGGCTTTCTTCCACCACCGTAATCCTACTCTTCAGTGAGTGAGTATTTTGCCATATGGAGTCGTGTTCCTTTTTATGGCAATATAAATAGCTGAGAAAGACTAAATCCATATGAATGGACAGGTAATGATTTCTCTACAGCAACGGGGAGGAGAAAACAAGAATAGAACTGCAAAATTCTCTTCCAACCTCTCTCTCTCTCTCTCTCTCTCTTTCCCATTTTGGTTTTGGCCTTGGTTTCGTCTGTGTGATTTGGGAAAGGAGTTGTTTTGCTTTGTTTTGGTTTGATTTAATCAGAGTAATTCTGGCCTCACTGAATGAATTGGGAAATTTTCTTCCTCTTCTATTTCCTGGAAAAGGTTATATAAAATTAGTAACATTTCTTCTTTAAATTCTCAGTAGAATTCACCAGTGAAGCCACCTGGGCCTGGAGCTTCCTTTTGTAGAGGTTTTAACTACAAACCCAAGCTTTAAAAATAATTGTCATCCTCTTTGGGTTTCCCTTTTCACCTTGAGTGACCTGTGGGAGGCAATAATTTGTCAGAAATTGGTCCATGTCATATGGATTGTCAACTTTGTTTACCTAGAGTAATCTGTACTGGTCAACAAGACAGGGATGCATGATCCTCCTTTAGAGAGGTCGTGGATCTTGTGGAACAGGAATACAAACTACCCCAGGTGTAAGCTGACAACGTGATGTCAGCAAAGGAGCTTCTACATCAAGGATTTGATCTTGTTCATTTTAAATTATGTTGTCCCAAATGTTTTCATAAAATCTAGTTGTAATTTCTCCTATCATGGCCATAAGGGACCATCTATCCTAACAAGGCCTCAACAGGTTGGTTGAGCACCACCTTTGGGTCAGACACTGCTCTGGGTGCTGAGGACAGAGTGGTGGCTGAGATAAGTCAGATGGCTAGATGACTGTCGTTATGAAACTCACATTCAAGGGCATGAGGCAGTGGAGAATAGACAAAAAAAAAAGGAAATGGGGTGACTTCGAGTAATGATATTGTTTTTTGGGTTTTTTTAAGTTATTTTTTTTAAGAGAGAAGGACATTGAGAGAGAGCGAGAGAATCAATTTTTATTGAGTTTTTTATTGAGTTTTTTTTTCTTCATATGGCTATCGTTGCTCTGACACTTAGTTGCGTACACAGGTGTTGGGGTTTGAACCTACGTACTTGCACATGCCAGGCCAGCACCGTAACCGGTAACCGCTGAGCCACTGCTTCAGCCCTCATGATATTGTTTTAAATAGAATAATGGAAGGTGTGAACTTGAAGGACACCTCCCACAACAGGAAGCCTTTCCTGATCACCACTTGCCTCTTCCTCTCCCAATCCTGGACTCCAATCTCAATGAGGGTGATCAGAAAAGGGCTGACTCTGAGACAGACACGCAAGCCAGGACTGGAGCGATAGGTGTGAATCACGCACAGGACAGCATTCCGGGTCTGTGGAAGGGCAACTACTGTGCCCTGAGGGAGGAAACCTTTGGCAATTCGATGTATTAAACGTGATGCTGGAGAGTCGTGAGCGGGACTTGGAGGGCAAGACGTGCCTGAGTATGCAGGGCGTCTAGGTCCTGGTAAGGATTTTATATTTTATTCTAGTTAGAATGAAGAAGCCATTGCAGAGAAAAAGGATGAGATAAGATCACATTTGCATTATTAAAAGATCACCCTGGTTAAAGGCAGGGAGTGGACTCAGTGGAACGAAAAGGGCAGCAGGGAGGCCAGGGGAGAGGTATACCCATGACCCAACCCTCTCCTTGCCACACGGAATCAAGAGCCACAGAGCAGGACCACATTTGCAAAGCCAGTCTGTGATCAACATAGTCTCCAGGGAAATTCTGTCTTCTGATGTCATTGAATCTGAAGAAAGAAGTAAAGTGTGTCAGAACACTCCTCCACTCTTAGAATGCCTTTAGCAGACCTCTGCAGAGAAGATCCAAAGCCCACTTGCTGTGCGGTGGGAGGCAGAGCTCCCAGCCCTGACTCAGCAGCTCAGCACAGGGTGAGCTCATCTAAAGCTGTCTACTCTTCAGTGGATTCTCCACTGCCATTACCTCCTTAGACCTGTTGATCCCTCTCGCCCTGGGCCCCACCACCACCTCCTGAATGGGGTCCTCCATCCAGTCTCACCTGTGTCATTCATTGTCCATGCCACACTGAGAATGATCCTTCTTAAAAATGAGCTTAAAGTTCATCAGAGACTTGATCCTGTCGCTTTCTGCAGACAGCCCAACTCCTTGCACGTCATGGTCTACCCTGATGACCTTCCTGGGGTCCTCTTCTATCAAAAAGCTCTTCCTTTGTCTTGGTTGAATCTTCAATTCTCCAAATGAGCTGTGTATTTGCAGGGGCCTGGAACTAACTCCGACATCAGTTCCTAAAACAAGAAGCCCTTTCTGATCAGCACTTGCCAAGCCGTGCCCCACGCCAGACTTCTGCTCATCACCCTGCCTGTGCCAGCCCCTGCCTTCAATGCACGCCCACAGTGACACCCCGCTGCTCCCTCCTGTGTTATCTCTATCCCAGCAGGCTTAGAACTTAAGATTGGCTGGGTCTGTTTCTCCCACCAGAGTATGAGAGCCCTAAAAGGTGGAACTCTGTCGTTTTTTCTTTATATTCCCATCTGTTAGCCCAGTATTTACAACCCAAGAGATACTACCCATGTGTCTATGGAATTTTTTTGTTTAGAAGAATAAACACGGAGATGAATTGGAAGATGCTGATAGAAGGCTAAGGCAGTAGATTGAGTTCACACAGGTTGGCCTGGTAACCTTGCCCCGTCCACGGTCTCTGACTCCCCTGAGGAGTCAAGTGAAGTACTGGACAAATGGGGGATCATTAATTTCAACCTGGAGGACCAGGTGAGAGCCAGCCACAAACCCACTTCTAGAGAAAATAATAAAACTGAAAGTGCTGGTAGGTAGAGGAGATCCCCTGGCTTCTGTGCAGCAAGGCACTTTGCTCTGCACTCACAGAGAAACCTGCCGAGGCTATTCTGGGGGAGATGCTGACATCACAGCTTCAGAGCTGATGGGGAGTCCAGGAGAGCAGGCAGCGGGCTCTCCCGACCAATTCAATCTGCACCAAAGGACACAGGATGAGTAAGGGCAGCACAGGGACAGACAGTGCCTCCTCTTCCACTGCCACTGGCAGGGGTCACCTGAGTGCACCATGTGCAGCGTAGATGGCAACTCTCCGCTCAGCATTCAGCTTCTGATGCCCAACACAAACCAATCTCTGAGCAACTCTTCCTGCGAGTGCCCTGGTCCCGCTGATGTCACAATCACAGCTGAAATTGTTAACCTTGAGACATTTCTGCGTACCCATCACTTGGCAATGCTTCCTAACCTGGTAATCACCACAGCCTGTGCTAAAAATACAAACAAAAAATGCTCCTTTGTCAGGCCAAGCTCAAGTTGTTGCACCAAAAGGAAGGAAAGTCTCCCATATCTGCACTTGTTACTAAAATTTCTACCTTCAGAAAAATTACTGGGATGGTATAAGTTGGGGTTAAAGGTGAACTTCTGATGTTATTCAGAGGAGTGGCATGCAGAGAGCTAGGAACGCTGGAAATTGTCCCTGACAGTCTCCTAAAATGGATGAAGCTCCAATACATGTACACTGAACCAGCAGAATGGGAATTAGTTTGTTCTTTGTTATTACCCAATTCCCAGTCTACCCACCCCACAAGCAGAATGAGGTGGTAAGAACAGGGACACAGGCTTAGGGCTGAATAGAAATCCCACCCCTTGTCCTTTCCACCACCCCCAGTCCAGATCTTGGGATCAGCCCAACAGGGCATAGACCTTCTGGGAACGGGTGAGAGGGAATCAGGGAGACACTCAGTTATCCACCAAGGCAGATGAACCTGGGCAGGGAAAGCAAGCCACAGGCACCTTGTCTGTTTCCAACTCCACCTCTTGGCCTCCCGAGGAGAAGAAGAAAAAGCACAATACAAATAGTGGATTTCAAACCTAGCTGGCCTTCAAGCTCATGGAGGAGCTTTAGAAAGACCCAGGCTGAGGGCTTACCGTGTGGCATTCTGATGTAGTAGGTCTGTGACGCTGGATATGGACCTACTGCATGGCACTCTGAAGTAGTAGACCTGTGATGCTGGCTGAGGACCTACCGTGTGGCACTCTGATGTAGCAGGTCTGTGTCACTGGCCGAGCACCTACCACATGGCACTCTGACGCAGTAGATCTGTGATAGGACCTGAATTTTCATGGCAGTCTCCAGTTTGAAAAGTACAAGCTCTCTGCTTTCTCATACCTGGTGAAAAGAAATAACAAGGAGTGGTGAGTGTGAGGCAAGACATGGGCAGTGTTGAAGGCTGGGTGGGTTGGAGAGATGGCTTCATGGTCCACTTGTGTCTTTCCAAGTCCCCAGAATGTGGAAATCCCAGGCTGCTGCTCCTGATAGTCTTTACAGACTTAACAAGCAAAGCACTTGCTGGTGGTCTTTCTCCTAATGCCTCAGCCTAAATTACAGTAAACGGAATCTGTAGAGAACCAGATGGCCTTGCAATTTGTCAAGAGGAAGGCAAGCGCACCCGGCCCGTAAGCATCAGCCTCACATGTATTTGCCAAATGCCCCCAGCAACCACTTCACCAGGGAGGCTCAGAGGAGAAAAACTGCCACACCTTCCTCTCTTGGAGCACAGTCTGGAGCCTCATCCCATCCAAACTTTGGTATCCCTTAGACAGCACTTCTATCTTTGGACCAGGACATATGCACACTGGGAAAGAGATTTTATTCCTATTTTTGAACTTTAAAAAATAGTAATGGACACCTGTAATCCCAGTGACTTTGGAGGCTGAGGCAGGAGGATCACAAGTTCAAAGTCAGCGTCATCAACTTAGCAAAGTCCTAAACAACTAAGGGGGACCCTGTCTCAAAACAAAAAATTAAAAGGTCTGGAAGGTGGCTTAGTGGTTAAGCTCCTCTAGATTCAATCCCTAGTACCAAAATAATAATAATAATGAATCCCTGTGTTATATGACACAGTGACATTAAAGTTCCCCTTCTTCAAGACAAGTCATCTTAATTTATTTATTTTACTTGTCTCTGTTAGCTCTTGCTTTAAAGTGACTAATATGTTTGAGCCTTTTAAAAGTATTGATAACACAAACATTAAATAATCAACATTATCAATGTGAAGATGCCTATATAAGATCATTTATTTCCTTATTCTGAAGGTTGGTTTATCATTGTGTATTTGAATGAGGTTGTTTTTTGATGTTTGGGGTAGATGTTTTAGGGGGACACACTGGATATTGGGGAGAAATTTTGGGTTCTCTTTCCTTTAACAAGTTGAGGTGAGGGTTGGTGTGGTGGCTCAGCGGTTACAGTGATTGCCTGGCATGCACAAGAACTCAGGTTTGAACCCAAGCCCTACATACACAATGAAATGTCAGAGCAACAAAAGCCACATGAAAAACTAAATAAAACTGATTTTCTCTTTCTCTATCTCACTGTCTCTCTCTCTTAAAAAAAAAAAAGTTGAGTTGATTTAATGATTAAAACCTTCCTTCATGGGAAAGGGCTATTATATAAAGCAGATGTAAGCCAAAGACCAAGAATATTATGTGTTGATCTTCTAAAATGAGAAACTCAGGCAGTGAGATAAGAGGGAAGAGAGGAGGGCAGATATGCCAGTTGCTGCAGAGACTGGGTCAAGAAGAGCCTGGAAGACTGGAAGCAATAGCACTGTTCCCAAGGCTACAGGGAGAGGGGACAGCAGCTACTTGCACTTGTCCCCTGCAGTGGAACAGTAACCTCTAGAAATGGATGGGATCGAGAACTTCAGAGTCCTGTTACACTGGCAATGACCACTAACAGGCTTCCTGCTGCTGTGAAACAAACCAGTTTTAAGGAGTAAGGATTTCATTTGAACTTAGAATCTTTAGAGGTCAAGTTTAATCTTTGGGGTTTTATATGATTATAAATACAGATATCAGTGAATCCCTTGCTGCATGGAGAGATGGAGCTCCTGCAAATTACAGCATCTGCTCTATTTCCTCTTTAGTAGCATCCAGAGAGTCTGAAAACTGGAGTTCAGGTGACCTGAGTGAGTCTTGTGATGGTTCTGAGCACACACGCCTTGTCTGTAAAGTGAGTCTCTCGTTTCTACCAATCTGCCTTCCTCTCGAGATTCTGTAAGAACTAAATGGAAATTTAAACACCTTGAAAAGCGCAGGTCTGATAGAAACATACTGCTGTCCTGTGTGAACACGCCGGAAGTTAAGAGTGCCTTCGTCCCCTTGCATGGGGCTCCCCTTGACAGTCCTCGTGCCAGGCGTTGGTGCATCTCCACAGGGCCTGGATGCAGCCCATCCAACCCCAGCACTCTTCCTAGTGATCCTTCAGTTGATCTGAGGTGGGGATTCAGATGACAGGGTTCCCAGCGAGGCTTCTGGGACACCTGCCTTCTGTGCCCTTCTGTCTCTCACTGACCCACACCACTTGGTCCCCAGGTGGCCCAATGTCACACCTGCAGTGCATGAGTGCCACCACTAGGGGATACTGTGGCGACTGACACCTGAAGCCCTCCCCAGCCTCTCCTGGCTGCTATAGTTCAAGGAAACCCATCAATTTTGCACCAGGCTCTGGGTGGCCCAGAAGTTCATCACATCTACAGAGCACCCAAAGCACCATTCTTCGTGTGGAGAGCTGTGCCTTTAACTTGCTCTGTCGGTCCCTGCAATCCAGAAAACTCCTCCAGTAGTAGGCTTTCTGCTCCTTGACTTGCCTGCTAAGCACTAAAATTTGTTCCAAAGCTAAACTCTCTAAGACACATGATTTAAGCTTCTCTTTCAGCTAATTAGATATTGTTCTACAAATTGGGCTGTTCTCTCTGAAAGATGCACTGCAATTTACTTTCCCTGCCCTCTCCTTAAACTTAAACTGAACTGTAAAACATGGCCATTTGATTGTTTAGTACAATCAGGAGATTATTTTGTGCAAGGACGAGATATCCATCTTCTTACTAATGCTGACTTGTTTGGGCATTCCTTAATGCTGCTATGAAAATGATGGAAGCCTTGCTTAGACCCCTTTTACCCTTTTGAAAGGTGGACCCTACAGCGATCGAGTGGCCCATGCGTCTGCGGTCACCTCCTGTGTGACCCATCACTAACCGCATTAACACGGCTTCACTCTGCAAGGGGGAGATCTTCACTGCCCCCATTTTACTGATGAAAAATTTGATCTAAGGAAGTCAGGGCATTTGCCTACAGCCAAACAGCTGGTAAGCAGTGAGGGCAGACTAGGAAACCAGCATTTTCATCCTCAGATCCCTTAAAACTATTGCCTGATAAATCCAGCAGCACCCAGTGAAGAGGGGGAAGACAAGCTGATTCAGAGAACCTGCCCGCACCCACACACCACTTGAATCCATCGAGGGTTTCCTGGATGAAGTACCGAGCACGAGGGCCTCTAGAACCTTCTCTGATCCACGGGCTCTTGTGCATAGTGGGGGAAAGGATCTTTTCTGGAAATTGCCTCTTTTCTTGTGCAGGGGGCCGGGTGTTCTCTCATCCGCAAGACTGTGGCCAACATTTGATGAACGGGGACACTCTGAGTGGGGTGTACACCATCTTCCTCAATGGGGAGCTGAGCCAGAAGCTGCCAGTGTACTGCGACATGACCACGGACGGGGGTGGCTGGATCGTAAGTACACACAGCTGCTCTCCTTGCATGCAAACGTCCTGGTGTCACGGTCTGCCTGGCTCTGCACCTGTCGGCCAAATGTCACCATCTGTCTGGACAGCCTTTCATCCACACCTCTCTGTCCCTCTTTGACCCTTCATTGCCTCTGGGGCCCTTGTTCAGCAGCCCAGCGGAAGATTTGGCAGGGAGGAGAACAAGCATATCGGGGCTGCAGTGACCTGGCTAGGATGACTGCCTTCCCTCCAGTCCCTTCAGCAAGGAAACCAGATGCAGGAGAGTGCCGGGAAGAGGGGTTGTGGACAGAACCCTGCGGCCCGCCTGGGGGACTGCAGCCATGATAAAGCATGCAGGAAAGGAGTCTCCTTATCTGGTTAGGCTGCTTCTCTTGGAGGGTCACATATGAGGGAACAAATGAGGGTCAGAACTTGGAGAGCCACCACTAATGCCAAGGCCATCCCTGTCCTCATCCTTCTCTGGACCCTGGTTCTCTCCTAGAGAGAGGCCCGCAAGAACCATCATTCACCATCACCACCCCTCCCATGTCTAACAGGGCAGTGAAGAGCTAAGGAAAGGCCCTGTGCAGACGCAGCAGGAGCTGCACTGGGCCGAGATGGAAACCGCCCCCACCCCTGTGCGCCCCCCACCACTGCTGACGCACAGCGCTGGATTCTTCCTGGCGCAAAGTGGGTAGCTTTAGAACAGAGTGAAATGGTGACTCTGCTCATAACAGCCACTCTTGGGAGGCATTTTCTTTTATGTTTCTGACATATTTGTGCCTCCTTCTTAAAGCATAATTGGAAATTGAAGCCGAGGCTGATATATTGGAGGTTAAATGAAATTAGCACTTAAACAGCTCAGGACGTGAACGATATGCAGTCTCCTGCCTGCAAGGAGCCGATGACAGTTGCCAGCTGATTTGAAGCCGGTTCTGTTCCTTTGGAGACAAATGCTTTCTACTACACTCTGTGATGCAAAAGATTAATTGGAGAGTCAGACCTATTTCCCCTGACTATTGGGAGCTTGATGTGTGTCTGGGTGAAAATTAGCATCAACATCACCCTACGCGCCTATTCGCCAGGGGCCTCTGCTCTTCAGAAGGGCTCTGTGCTTTCCCTGCAGAAGCTGCTCTGTCATCCTGAGCTCTATTCTGAAATCTTCCTATTCTGGGAATCTTGGTCATTGTCGATACAGAGCCCAGTTACATCAGTTTTATTCATGGTTTCTTTTCCTGATCATCTCC